>JAOUQX010000003.1:2788633-2799256 GCA_028566295.1 Liobagrus marginatus
GGAGTGTAAGTGAACGGCGTGTAAGTGAACGGAGTGTAAGTGAACGGAGTGTAAGTGAACGGCGTGTAAGTGAACGGCGTGTAAGTGAACGGAGTGTAAGTGAACGGAGTGTAAGTGAACGGAGTGTAAGTGAACGGAGTGTAAGTGAACGGCGTGTAAGTGAACGGAGTGTAAGTGAACGGCGTGTAAGTGAACGGAGTGTAAGTGAACGGAGTGTAAGTGAACGGCGTGTAAGTGAACGGAGTGTAAGTGAACGGAGTGTAAGTGAACGGAGTGTAAGTGAACGATAATACTGACGGTGACAAAAGCATGCGTTAATGACATGTAGTGATACTTTCACACATTTCCAGAAGCCAAATTCTCCTGTGGGGTGTGAAATATAATAACACACTAAAAGCTAACGCTAAAGATAGAAACATGCTACACATGTCAGGGCTAAGAAGAGAAGCAGCATTGTAGTGTTTGTGGTAAGTAGTGTGGAATGATGGGTATTTAACACTTAGGAAGCTGAAGTCAGAGCACAGAAGCAGTCATGACGGAGGGCCCCTAGAGTAAAGGGTTAGGGTTCAAATCTGTACTTAACTAACCAGTTAGGGGCCAGACTCAAGGGCCCAAAAATGGCAGTTCAGCAGTGATGGGACTAAAACCACAATCCTCAGATCAACAACCCAGAGCCGTAACTGACCCAGAAATTTATATATATATATATATAATTATTATTATTATTATTATTATTATTATTATTATATACAGTATTACATTTAAACAACCCTTCAATGTAACACACTACACATAGTACACACGAGAACCTTAAACACCAGTAGACTACATCTGATCTGATGCACATGATCATCTCATGCTCGCTATTTTTATGAACTGCAGCTATGCTAATTCAACTATGCTAATTCAGCTACGTTAATTCAGCTATGCTAATTCAGCTATGATAATTCAGATACATTAATTCAACTACGCTAATTCAGCTATGCTAATTCAGATACGTTAATTCAACTATGCTAATTCAGCTATGATAATTCAGATATGCTAATTCAGCTACGTTAATTCAATTATGCTAATTCAGATACGTTAATTCAGCTACGCTAATTCAGCTATGATAATTCAGATATGCTAATTCAGCTACATTAATTCAATTACGCTAATTCAGATACGTTAATTCAGCTACGCTAATTCAGCTACACTAATTCAGCTACATTAATTCAGCTACATTAATTCAACTCCGCTAATTCAGCTATGCTAATTCAGATAAGTTAATTCAACTACGCTAATTCAGCTATGCTAATTCAGCTATGCTAATTCAGCTACATTAATTCAACTACGCTAATTCAGCTATGCTAATTCAGATACGTTAATTCAACTACACTAATTCAGCTATGCTAATTCAGCTACATTAATTCAGCTACGCTAATTCAGCTACATTAATTCAACTACGCTAATTCAGCTATGCTAATTCAGATACGTTAATTCAGATACGTTAATTCAACTACGCTAATTCAGCTACATTAATTCAGCTACGTTAATTCAGCTACGCTAATTCCTCTCCTCTTGCTTCTCTTTTTCTAGCCATCCCGAGACGTCCAGCTTCAGATGTGTTCCGTTTCAGTCGTTTAAAGAGAAGATGGCATGCAGGAGTTGGTGTTGCAGCTACGTGTAATAAGATCAGATGCTGAGGAAATGTAGAAGCTACTCAGGAACTCCTGATTACACAAGTGACCTACTCCAAGTGAGTGTATTTGACTGTAGACTGGTCATCATTTATAATTATGTTATTATATTCACACACATTCACGTATCACGGTGTGCTATTCCGGTGTGTATTATTATTCATACACTCCGGTTAGAGATTATAAACACACTCTTTTGATGAGTGATGACCAACAAAATGCTATGTTTAGATGTTGTCTTGGTGCATTAATGGGCATCATAGAGGATAAAGGAGCTCACGCATTACACAGACGGCTTTAAATTAGCCACTGAAAGGATATTTATAATGTTGTAAACATTCTGCACATCGTGTATGGAAATTCACAGACTTCACACCTTGATGGATGGAGGTCAACAAAAAGGCATGACATTTTGTTTACAGGGAAACGAGTTTGATGATTGAAGGAGTAGACATTTGCAAATACACATTAGTTCAATTTATTACAGCAATCGCTCAGCCCGAGACGGCCGCTGTGTACATGAACTAATCAGGACGCGATAACATTCTGCGGTTCGACTCAGGGATGTTTGCACGTCTTGTCTCCACATCTGTACACATCGTTCTTGCCCCGTGACGCACCGCAGCTACAATAACAGCGTATGACACGTATACGAACATGGAGGATCAGGAACGTCTCTGTTCTCAGTCATGTTTACGGCGCTGACTCTCTCTGTCTCCTCCACCTTAACCGTTTATGTTGTTAGCGGCATAAGCTAGCCTACGTTTACGGTACGGGATAGCCGAGAAAACACCTACGGTACCGTTAAAATGCCGCAATGACAAAAACTAGATTGTTTGTTGAAATGTACCCCGCCCGTAACTCACACACTAAGTTAACTGGGATACACGACAGCGCCCCCTAGACCCTGAACAGGATAAACACTAGATAATGGATGGATGGATGAACGATTGAATGAATGAAAACGACTACATACCGATGTGATGGCGTCCACATACATTTGGACAAATAGATTACAAAAACACTGTATCTTGTGGACTTGGTTAAGAATCGACTGCATGGGAAACACTAGAAATGCAAAAAGCAGCTGTGTTGGATTATGAAGCATTTTTCTGATGATGAATGTCAGAGACACTGATAATAATGTTGGCTCGGCTGGGCGCCATGTCCCTCTTTAACCCACAAACACGGACTTTTTTCCCTTCACAGCGGAGAAGCCAGACTGAAAGCGGCTGCCCTTTTCAATACGAGCTCTTCATTTAATGTACGTCTTCTAAGCCAAAAATCTGTTCTAGCTGCTTCCTGATGATGTTTGTAGTGAAAAGCTAGCACATAAACAGAGCACACATTCTTCACCAGGCTCTGTTCCATATTATCACGTTGACCGCCATGAGCATCATGGATTATTGAGGATGGAGAAACAATGCCGTACTTCATATGAATCCACTGACAAAATGATGTATCTGCATTTTACTGCAATTAAACAACAGCAGATGGAGATGCCATCTGCGCTCTAACGCTCGAACTCAACGCTGTTCTCATACAGTCGTTTACTTCACCGCAAAAAAAGGACATGACCACCTATTTGGCAACATAACTGACGTAACTGTACAGCGTAACTGTACAACGTAACTGTACAGCGTAACTGTACAACATAACTGTGCAACATAACTGTACAGCATAACTGTACAGCATAACTGTACAACGTAACTGTACAGCTTAACTGTACAACATAACTGTATAACGTAACTGTACAGTGTAACTGTATAACGTAACTGTACAACATAACTGTACAGCATAACTGTACAACATAACTGTACAGCATAACTGTACAATGTAACTACAGCATAACTGTACAGTGTAACTGTATAACATAACTGTACAATGTAACTGTATAACATAACTGTACAGCATAACTGTACAGCGTAACTGTACAGCGTAACTGTACAGCATAACTGTACAACATAACTGTATAACGTAACTATATAACGTAACTGTATAATGTAACTGTACAGTGTAACTGTACAAGGTAACTGTACAATGTAACTGTATAATGTAACTGTACAATGTAACTACAGTGTAACTGTACAACGTAACTGTACAGTGTAACTGTATAACGTAACTGTACAACGTAACTGTACAATGTAACTGTATAATGTAACTGTACAACATAACTGTACAATGTAACTGTACAGTGTAACTGTACAATGTAACTGTACAGTGTAACTGTATAACATAACTGTACAATGTAACTGTATAACATAACTGTACAGTGTAACTGTACAACGTAACTGTACAATGTAACTGTACAGTGTAACTGTATAACGTAACTGTACAACATAACTGTACAGTGTAACTGTACAGCGTAACTGGACAGTGTAACTGTACAACGTAACTGTACAATGTAACTGTATACCATAACTGTACAACATAACTGTACAATGTAACTGTACAGCATAACTGTACAGTGTAACTGTACAACATAACTGTACAACGTAACTGTACAATGTAACTGTACAGCATAACTGTACAGTGTAACTGTACAACATAACTGTACAACGTAACTGTATAACATGTACTACAGTGAGATGAATAATGCTACTTGTATAACACATGGGATTGTAAAAGCCGCACTCCTTCTTTAAACAACTTGTAAAATGTTCATATGTCAACCACTACGCTAAATAAGCCAAAGCACACACACATACGTGCACACACACGCACACACACACACACACACACGGTTTCAATCGTATGAAAGAAAACACTTTGACAAGGAAACGCTGTTGAAGGTCTAATACATCACAGAGAAATTATAAATGTAGAAGTGAGAGGTTTTAAGATACAAGTCTCAGAAACGTCTGTGTGCCAGATGTGGAGCTCATTCGCCGAAACCGCGCCTATAAAAACAAAAAACAGACGACATCACAGACATCAAACATGAAGATGAATTTGTTGTCATGGTAAATGTATATAGTTTTGCTTTACAGCGATGTGACGGAACATTCCAGACTGTTCGCTGTTGTATGTCAGCGTGGGGGGAGGGGGGGAGAAGTTTAAACAACGAGAGACTATAAACAACTCCAAACTACTAACCTAAACACACGCAGTAGAAAGAACCTTTTAATAATTGTGTACGGAGTCTGAGAAATAATTGTTGGAGGTTATTACGAACGAAATTCAGTTCGAAATGAGACGCTTGTATCTTAAACACTAAACTTCTGTATCAAATTTGCCCAACAGCAGTGGCGTGACTCGTTCTATTTCACACGTGGCTGAAATTATAAATATTTTTATTGTGAATGTAAATGTCCGATAAGTCACATTTTTATTCTGCTGACGGAGTGGAACATCTGTGTAGTGGGAAAAAGGGTTAAGTAAGTTTTATCACTTTTATAAGCTTCAAATTTCTCACTCGAATTAAAGCAGAAGAGTATAAAATCAGAGTTACTTTAAACAAAAATACGAACGTTAAACTATCATAAAATAATGCTAAACACTTACTGGTTAGATTACTGATGGACTCTTTTCAATAGTCTATAATCAACAGCTTACACACACACACTGTTATTATATGAGTAATGGCTTATTATGGGAGTAAGAGTGAGAATAGATCTGGAATAAAACGTTTAAAATGCACACATGGCTGAGATGCTCAGATGTCCCAATACTTTTGACCTTATGTGTGTTATTTCTTTTTCTCGTAGCTGTACAATGATTTATGAGTGAACAAGAGGATTACTATACAAACAGCAGCAGCAGCACTGGCTGTTAAACACACATTCTGGTCCAGGTGACATATGATGTCTTGATCCATGACCAGATAATCTTGGTTTAAATGAACTCGGCTTTGGTTCTCGCCGTAATCAGATTAATCCCTCGTGTGTTTTTTCTAAAGCACTAATCATCTCGATAATCCTCACGGCTCTGGCAGCCAAACGCTTTAATCCGTCTGGCGCTAGTGATAAAAATAATAAAAGTAACACAGCTATGTTATTGTGTTCTTTCTCCGCTGTGTTTGTGGAACTGTCTGCATGAACGTGTCGGTTTACAGAAGCCCACTGAGGCCCTCGTGTTCGCTTGTTCATGAAACACTCTTTGTCCAGAATGTAAATTGAGTTCTTAGATCCGTGTTGCTTTACAACACGAGAACATGCTGGAATAGTTTCAGTTCTTTTGGCTCCATAATTACGAGTTGTTTTAGTAGGGCTGATTTATCTTCATCATCATCTTCATCACAGTGTGATGCCGGTCTTCTTGTGGAAGACTAGTATATAATATTTTAAATATGATGTTTATATTCATTAGAAGTGTGTGAGCACATAACCAGCACAAACACATAAGTGTGTTTTCAACACAATGTTGCCACAAAACTCTAACACGAACTCTAACACTAACCCTGAGGAAAGTGGAAATGTGTCTTTTGAAACATATTTGAGTTTAAAATAATCATTATTTGTTACCTAGAGTATCTGTAATTTTAATTGTAAACCATAAAAGAAGAAAGGCACTAAAATGTCCAGTTTACCAGGAGATGGCGCTCTTAAATGGTAACTTCTTTAATCAGGCTGACAAGTCATCCTTGTAATGTGAGCAAATTTCGAGTAAACGTTGATATAGATTTTGTAAATGAAAATAATAATCCATTTTGGATTTAAACTTAAGAAAAGGCTGTCAGCTGTATAAATTAAACACACAGGACACACAGCAAACACCAACTCAAACACCTACACCAACTCAAACACCTACACCAACTCAAACACCAACATCAACTCAAACACCAACATCAACTCAAACTCAACCAACTCAAACATCAACTCAAACACCAACACCAACACCAACTCAAACACCAACACCAACTCAAACACCAACACCAACACCAACTCAAACACCAACACCAACTCAAACACCAACACCAACTCAAACACCAACACCAACTCAAACTCAACCAACTCAAACACCAACTCAAACACCAACACCAACTCAAACACCTACACCAACTCAAACTCAACCAACTCAAACATCAACTCAAACTCAAACACCAACACCAACTCAAACACCAACACCAACTCAAACACCAACACCAACTCAAACACCAACACCAACACCAACTCAAACACCAACACCAACTCAAACACCAACACCAACTCAAACACCAACACCAACTCAAACACCAACACCAACTCAAACTAAAACACCAACTCAAACTAAAACACCAACTCAAACTAAAACACCAACTCAAACACCAACTCAAACACCAACTCCTCCCACATAGCAAAGTGACCTCAGTGCTGAAATGCTGTTTTTAGCCATTGTATAAAATCTAATTTCCAGTGGTGGTCCTTTAGTTCTAATACCTGATAGATGAAGATGGAGATGGATGGATGGATGGATGGATGGATGGGGTGTGTGGGTAGATTGGGTGTGTGGGTGTGTGGATGGATTGGGTGTGTGGGTAGATTGGGTGGATAGTCACCTGTCCCTTGCACCGACATTTGGTTCTTCTCCAAACTGTTTGTGCAAAGTAAAGAGTATACAGTCATATGTATATGTGAGTTAACTGTGACATTATAGACAGTTGTAATGACTTTGTATGACGTAACAGTTTGACATAAGAAGCCATAACACTGTTCCATCATGACAATACCCCTGTGCACAAAGCAAAGCTGTGTAAATATATGCTTTGTCATGGTGTGGAAGAACTTGAGTGTTATGACTCAATGTAATGACCCCAGGCCTCCTCACCCAACAGTAGTGGCCTGATCTAAATACATCCATGCAGTAACATCTAGTGGAAAGTCTTTACAGAAAAGAACAAGTGTGTTGTGAGTGATGCTACATACTGTATACTGATGACCAAAGGAGTCTTAAAAATCACCATCCATACAATCACCCAGAACACAGACTGACACCAGGCGACTTTAATCCTGCCATTAATCCTTCTTCCACTCTTTTACTCTCATTTCTACACCCTTCTACACACACACTCTGGTCACCTGACTGACAGGTCAAGGACACTCCTGGTCAATCCTTTCACAGGTTTCTGTCACTTTTTGGCATGTTGCAATATATCTAAGGGCACAATTATCACGTTACAGCCACAATGGCACTAGGGCTTGTCTCTGGGCAATATATAGTTATATTGATTATATTTCTTTTACACTACACATACTCTCTCTCTCCCTCTCTCTCTCTTATCTTGAAAGATCCTCTGTCTCCCTCTGTCTTCTGTTGTACTGTATATATATATATTTTTGTACAGTACAGTAAGAAACATTGTGCACACATGAGAACAACAAAACAAAAAAAAAAAACACAAAAAATTCCACCTGGACTGGTTAATAAATAATCCCCCAATAAATCCCCCGATAAGTAATAATAAACGATGTCATGGCATCCTACCAATATTAGAAAATAAGAGTAATGTATATAAGTTATGATGAGAATAATTGTACTGATATACATTTTATGTTTATGGTATTTGCCCTTATATTTATCCTTTTTTTTTAATCCAACTGAGCGGCTGAGAGTTAAGGCCCTTACTCAATGGTCCAGTGGTGGCCGCTTGTTGGTGTTGGGAATTGAGCCCATCAGCTTCCACTCGGCAGTCCAACACCCTAACCACAGAGATACCCTTCCCCTTAGCCTTTCAGGTGGACTTATTTTCAGAGCTGATGTTCGGAAAAACAGATCTAATAATTATGATTGAATTCTTAAATTTGATTGGACACTTAGTCTGCATCATCACTGTCGCAGGTCAGACAGTAGTTCTGACAGTAATATAAATGACCGCTTTATAATTCTGTGCTTGTTCTAATCCATTATTGTTTCTATAGTAACAGCCCGTACACCTGAACATGTACAGAGGAATCATCTCTAATCTCAGACTAATAATTAACAGATGGCTCGCTTACTGTTCAAAAGCATCATGTATTTATCATTAATTGCAGATGTAACACACTTCAGACCTTATCACACCATCCTGCCACATCCTGGCATTTGAAGTGACAATGCAACATGTAATTTTCTACCTACAATCAGGAACAGCCACAGAAAATATCCCTTTTTTAACTCTAAATATCTACCTTGGATTTTTCTTCACTTCTTGTTTGTGGATTGGCATTAAACCAAACATTACTGCTTTTACACCTTTAAGCTGTATGCCAAACTGGTAGCCCCACCCCACTTCTACAACCCAAGTGCTTAACATTCCATAATTTGTTTTTTCAGGTTAATAAATGCATCATCCTGGAATGTTCCGAGTAAACCCACTATTTATAGTAAACAGCATATGTGCACCATAGCGCTTGATTGGAGACAATAAAAAAATGAATACATTAGATGGTAGTTCAAAGTGCATTGTGTAAGTGCTTCATTTAGAACACACTAGCTGATGTTATAGCCTCAGACATCACACAAAATGCCGCTGATGCATACAGCACAGAAATGGGGAAACCGTTTCAGGATTTTGAAAGTTACTCCGATCGGTTACATTCCATCGGATTTCTGGGATGTGCGTTTCATTTTTTTGGCCTTCAAAATAAATAAATAAATAAATAGATAGATAGATAGATAAATTCCACAAAGTGTATGCCCTTGAAATAATTCAACTAATTTTTATTTACGCAACACTTATAAGGAATGGACATGGTCTCAAAGCTGCTTTACAGGAAATAGGTAGATTAAGGATAAAACATCGATTAAGCAATAATAAAAAAGACTTAAATATCAAGAAAATATCAGTGAAACCGATTATCGGTCGATCTCTAATGCAAATGAGTGAGTCTAAACTTTTATGACTTTCTCTGTCTAAATTATATATTATTATTTGTGCATTAAATTGTATATAATTTTACATTGTGAGAATAAAAGTTCCAGGTTACAGAAATTTTAACAGTTTATTTACAAATGAAATACACACACACACACACACATTATATATATATATATAAAGTGTGTGTGTGTGTGTGTGTGTGTATAATGTATATATATATATAAGGAGAGTTTTGAGTTCAAAGTTTGACTGTTGGGGCCCCATATCTGGAATTGCTTAGGGCCCCCGAATCACTAAATCCCCGCCCCTGGTCGTGTGTCACGTGATACTCTGAACGTTGTGTCTGTACGTAATCCGTCCGGATTTGATTCATGTTACCGATAATGTCTACTATATAAAAATACTTTGTGTGTGAGTACGGTCTATTGTAAACGTAGTACCCGCTCGAGCAGTATGTGCTTTCGGACGCAGGACCGATGTTCGTGTCAGTAGTCTGTATGAAGGTCCGGTTACGTGTGGAACAGGCGACGTTCTTTCCGCAGTTTGTACAGCTCCGTGTGAATCCGACTCCGTGTTCCGACTCCAGTTCATGTGTTCCGGGTATCCACGCTTCATTCCTCCCTTTCCACGCCGCTGTTGCGCTTTAACCCAGCCGGGGCATTTTGCTCAGATTGCTCTCGGGGCTAAAAAACACACACACTTTCCAGGCGTTTTTAATGTCGGATTCTCTACTTTGTGATATCGCCGAGCTTCGTGTTTTGTCCTCTCTGTGGCCGGTGAACCGCACCGCCGTCGTTATGGATTGAAGTGATTTTTTCCGCCTCGCCAAGTTTTCGCTTCAGCCGCCAGCTCCATGTTCCTCGGGGCCACTTTTGTGAAGTAACCGGTCCTCGGATTGTTTCGGAGGCGTACAGGGTGAACTGTTTGACCGTGTGAAGGAAAAGCTCGGAGTCCGGTGGGGTTTTCGTGTCATTTTTTTTTATCTTTTCTTGCTGTTTGTCTGTAAACGAAACAAACATTTTTGTTTGAGCTGAAAGTGATGGCGGAGCGGGGAGCGCGCGTGCTCCTCTCTCTCCTCTGCCTCACCTCTGCGTGCTCGCTCGCGCCTGCACGCGCTCAGAAAGGTAAGTACAAATACCTGCATATATTTTTACACATACACACACATAT
>JAOUQX010000003.1:3060657-3072965 GCA_028566295.1 Liobagrus marginatus
GTTACTGTTAGTGGGTGGGATATGTTACTGTAAGTGGGTGGGATATGTTACTGTTAGTGGGTGGGATATGTTACTGTAAGCGGGTGGGATGTTACTGTTAGTGGGTGGGATACGTTACTGTCTGTAGTGGTTAGTATCTATCAAAAGTGAAAAAAGTCTGATCATTACTGCTGTAATGTAATGTGGTGCCAAAACATTCCAAATCTTTAATTTACAGCATTTGACAAACACTTTTATGACGACTTATATTAATGTTATCTCAAAGAGCAGTTGATGTGTAAGGGGCCTTGCTCAGGGGCCCAACGGTGGCAGCTTGGTAGTGCTGGGATTCAAACCCATGATCTTCCAATCAGCAGTCCAACACCTTGACCACTGACCTCCCTCATCAGTTAATGTATATGAAAGTTAAACATACTGTAACTATTTAAGGATAAAAGCACCATGCTTTCTTTCATGCTGAGGAATACTGTAGAAGGCAACTTCCACTTCCATCAGGCTGACACACCACTCCACGGTTGATTAATTTCCTGTAACATCACACCCCCAAGTGTTTTACTTTCTTCTTAAATAATGACAAAATAAATAACAAGCATTATTTTATCATAACTCCACCCAATTCCACCATGAATGCTTTTAAGGAAAGAAAACAGACGAAGGAAGACAATCAGTTTCGTAGCACATAACTTTTAATTCTAGCTAACAATGTCTAGAACGGTTCTGCAGGTAAAGATTGTGCATTTTGGACCAGCAAGAATACAAAAGGAAAAAAAAAAGTTAGATGAAGTGACCGTTTATTTCTGCATCATCACCACATTTACACCACATCATCAAGCACACTTTTTGCTTTTTTGCTTAACACCATTTAAGACTACAAATGCTTAAAAGAGCAACTGCTCTCTTTTATGAGACACGGTAAAAGCCAAGGTTTTTAGGATTAGGATGTAAAAATTTCTCTGACGTTGTCGAATTCAACATCTCTCTTTACACAATCAAAAGAAAAACATTCGTGATATCCTCCGCACCAGCTTGTCCTTTATTTAACAATTATTTATTCATTTTAAAACCCATGTCTTGAGGTAACAAACATTTCTGATACTATACAGAGGCGCGTGTGTGTGTGTGTGTGTGTGTGTGTGTGTGTGTGTGTGTTGTCCCCCTGGGTCCTGGGTTTATTAGTAGCTTACTCCAAGCTGGGCATTTTTATATATAGCAGTATTATGTCCAGTCACAAAACAGAACACGTAGCAGCACCATGGCCATGGTTAGATCGGAACGGTTTGGAAAGTTGGATAAAGAATCAACTCTTGATGTTTAACATAAGAAATGTGACAATTTTTAGAAATATCCCACAACATTTATAAAAAAAAAAAAAAAAAAAAAAAAGGATGAACAGAACTACTGCTGGTTGCATCTACATGCGGTTTATTGTGATATTGACACATGTGATGTTAAACATTCCACGCTTCCTGTGTTCAAAGCAACATATCCAGCTTCTGACATGGGAGCCATGTTAAATTACTACAACACTATGGCTTTGTAAAATTCATAAATTCATATCCGCTTTCAATTTGAACAAACGCTTTATAAATACATTTAGACCGCGCTGTTAAGGGACCGAAAAACATAACATGGGCTTACAAGTCTCTTTTAATGAAACATTTAAAAACTCAAATGAGTTGTTTACGGCACCAATCTCATTTAACGCGCTCTCAAAATTCCTCTCTCGTTTGCATTTATTTATTTTGCTCATATCAGGACCCAGGTGAATAAAACGTATAATAATGTCCAATTACCGGACGAGGAGACGGTGAATAACGAAGTAAAACAAAAGACAGAACTGAGGGAAAAAAAAAGAAAAAATAAATCATTACTAAATCATGACTGGTTGAGGTATTATGGGTAACACAGGAACATTTGTCTATTTTTTTTTCTTCTTTTTTTTTCCTTTTTCCTCATTTTTTGGAATAGCGCAGAAATCACATTAATAAAAACTGATCACATAAAAAAAAAAAACTACCAAAAGAAACATGTCAATATCATAATTTTCTATGAGAAAATTAAAAACCTATGGCAGTATATTGACATTATACATAAACAAAAACAAAAATAGCAGCAAAACAAGACAAGAGAACAAGCATGTCTTTTCCATTTTTTTTTTTTTCTTCTTTTTTCGTTCAAAGTTTCATACTTGCCGGAAATCCCTCCATAGCAGCTAAATATGAGGAGTGTGTGCTCCCGTGTTCTCTTCTTTTGTCATTGTACAAACACCTTATTTGAGTTCTGTGTTCACTTTCTGATGTCCAGGCGTCACCCCGTTTTTAATGTCTCAGTCTTTCATCGGTCTTCGTCGCCGTTTTCTCCCCCGTACAGAGATGACGGAGGACACTACAACTTGGGGTTTGTGCAAAATCTTTTAGAGGCCACAGCACTTTGTCTTCTCTTGTAGTTCTGTGTTTTTTTTTCTCCTCATCCAGAGTTGGTCGCGGCTCTGAACGATTAACTACGGCGCTTCTTTGATCTTCCCCCCCCAAAAACAAAAAAAAAAAACCCAAACATTACATACAAGGTAATAAACAGTGGTGTGTTTGATCACACTTCAAAACTCAGGCATCCTGTTGTCACTCTCCATACTGGCCTTATATTATACGAGGGGGAATAGAATGAAATAAATAGTTCTAAATCTTTGTAAAAAGCTTTTTTCTACTTTAGTGTTTTAAACGCGTCGATGTGCCTGAAGCTGATCGGTGACGAGCTATAACGTGGATCTCTCTGAGATTGCACCTCAATGTTCTCCAGCATCTCATCCAGTAGGACGGTGACGGTTGCTGTAAAGCTCCTCTACTATTCTGAGAATCCATTTCCTCCCCATCACTTTATTTCTCTCTCTCTAACGCTAGAACACCATAAAGAGACCTGCTCCATGCTGCAGACAGGAAATAAAGAATCCTGCTGTCAAATCCTACTCCTATTCCATTCCAAATCCTATTCCATTCTTTTTTCAGTTTTGTTTTACAAGTGTGGATTTTTTTTTTCATAAGCCAGCCTTACAAGACGGACTGAAAGTGCTTTTTTTTTTTTAAAAAAAAACAAAACAAAAAACAACCCAAAATGGAATGGTTTTAGATTATAATACATAAATCTAAACAGAAAGTAGACTGTGGATTGCACTGTGAACGTAACATAGGAAGCAGGTGAAGGAGAAGCTTATTGGGTCACAACCAGTGATTGGCCACATTGGCAGTGAGGACAATTAAAAAAAGAAAAACAAAAAGGGGTTAAAGTTAAAGCCTTAGCTTTGGCAATCCACAGGCCTCTAAATCATAACATAGAATAATGCTTAACAAAATATACAAGGGTTACACAAGCCATTTTGAAAGAAAAAGAAGCATGTTAGGGATTTTAAAAGTCTAGACAATAGAATAAAGTGACTAAACGCATAAGCAAGCAGGGATACATAGACATGACTAGACTGCAAAACAAAAACAATAAAGCATGGGGTGACTGTTAGCATGTGTGACTTTATACTAGCTAAAAGAAAGATAAAAAGAAGCAAAAATAATGCCTCTTCTCTTTCAAATAATGGTTATTTATTACACTTGAAATAAAATTAACGACCTATTTCCTTGTCTGTAGACATTAGACAAGTAGCAACTACATAAATAATATATGCAGCTGTTGCAATTGAAAAAATCCTAGATTAACTATACATTTTTTGTCTTTTTTTGACTCAAGTTATTAAAAGAGGGGTTGGAAGAAAAAAAAAAAGAAGAGAGAAATAATCTATGTGGAAGGGATGATCAGGGTTTGTATCCTTCCTCTGTCCTCTTCGGGTGGTTCCTGGCCAGCAACAGCCCAATCATGAAGGCCACCGGGAGTGCCACTGAGGGCTCGGCAGTAAAGGCGCTCTGAGGGGCTGATTAAATTGGGCGAGGTGTCGGTGTCGACTCGGGTGGTGCACGGCTGTGTGTCCGCTAGTCCCATGAAGCCACTTGTCAAAGACTATTACCCCAATGAAAAAGCAAGACTCTGGATGAAAGCCAGCACCGTCAGATGTTAATGTCCCGGACATCTGTAGGAGTGCACGAGAGATCCACGTCCTCCTCCACGCGTTTGCTGTCTGTAGAGATGCTTTGCTGCTGTGCTTGCCTCAGACTGGACTCCAGCAGAGATTCGATCTGCTCCTGGCACGATCGAAGGCAGTCCTATGGAACGAACAAGGCGGGTTTAGTATTAGATCGAAATATTACTGCGATTTGGAATTTTTGTAAAAACGCAAATAAATTGAGTGTAGGACGTACCGGGTCACTTTTGATAACTTGGGACAGGTAGTTAGTAAGGTTCTCGGAGGATAAAGCACTGTCGGCACCCTTTAAGTATAGTCCCTGTACGGCAGCGGCGACGCTTCCTGCTGCGATCATCGAGGGAGGGCTTGCAATGAAGTTCACATCTGCAGGTAACAGAAATGACACCATTTTGTTAGAATAATAATAATAATAATCACATGCAGAACTCAGTGAAATAGCCATCCAAAAGAGCTGGGGGATGTTTCATGGACAGCTCATAATGGAGCATAGCGTGACTAAATCACAATGAAGGGGGTCGTACCAGGGCAGGCGACATTCTGACATTTCGGGGTAACATTTTAAGGGTTTTGTGGGGGGTGGGAAACTTCGCTGTAGGTCCTAGCAGAGAGTACTGCCTACATTGCTCGAAGTCTGTAACCATCAAACAAACTGTCTGGTAAAACGAAGCTATTACGACATACACACAAATATAGCTTAGCAGCTTTTATAGCTTTTCTATCCAATTTTAGTTCTGTTCTCAGAAAACGACTTCCTTTCTACTTAAACTGGCTGAAAGTTGAGTGCTTGCTCGGTGGTAACTTGTCGTCCCGCTGCCTGCATGAGAGGGAAGACATTATAAATCAAAGTCGGGACTTTCCCCCCCAACCGCTCTTTCGCTCTCATTCTCTCGCTCACTCACTCACTATGGGTTCTGCCCACACATGGAGAGCGCAGCAGCACAGCACAACGGCCCTTCTCATAGGTAACAGCCTACCATCGCTAACCCAGTGACTAGAGGGCAACTGTTAAGACAAATTGAACATAACAGCACGGGAGCCATCAGCAAAACCTATTCACGATCACGGCTAGCCCCCTACCTCACTACCCACCCAAGCACAATCTTCCTGGCTGCTAGCCCAGGCCACTTCCCAAAAGAAATTGAGGTCATAAACATAAAAGGGGTGCGAACTGCAGAGATACTCACCATGTCAAAAGAAAGACAAAGAACGAATGAAAGGGCTAAAGCCAGAGAGATTCCTTCCTGAGACACTAAAGGCTATTTCAGACAGACGATAAACTGACTGCAATAAGTTACATAACAATAGGCACTGATGGGGTTCCACATGTCACAAACCAAAAAAAGGATCTTATGGGGGGAAAAAGTTACACCCTTATGTAAAAAGCAGATTCTTTTTATGCTGCACTCATTTCAACATAACATAACTCGGTGCCACTGC
Organism: Liobagrus marginatus; assembly: GCA_028566295.1. Lineage (NCBI taxonomy): Eukaryota > Metazoa > Chordata > Actinopteri > Siluriformes > Amblycipitidae > Liobagrus > Liobagrus marginatus. Next base: position 3,066,179 of record JAOUQX010000003.1, read on the forward strand.
ATGATTTACATCTCCTGCAATTCATAAGGAAGCTTCTTTATTTGTCACATGTTCAGAGACCGTGCACTAGCTGCCTGCGCTAAGAAGCTGTTGGGCCTCCGTAGAGGGAGGCATGGTGCAGACGCAGCGATCACCACAAAAGGAAACAGACCGCGTCTCACTTGCAGACTCTCACACGTCAGTTTATAATAACTCTGCGTGAGGAATTAGGCCAGTTCTTTCCATCGCAATAAAAAAGGCTTTCTGATTGCAAATCGTACAAGAAAACAGAAACAATGTCTATACACACTCTGGCGAAACCCTTCCAGGAATCTACTTAAAGATGACACGTTGTGTCATGGCAAAATGCCGCAGATCAGGAAATCAAGGAAATGATTAAGGTGCATACCTGTTGCACAGAGAGCGACAAACGTCTGTGCGTGTTTGCGCAGAATCTGCTTGGCGCTCTGATGAATGGGTAGTTTGGAGAGAAAATGTTCAATGAAGTCATGTGGCGTCACAGAGGCTAGATCCCACTTCAGCTTATTCAGCACAAGTAGCTCCATTTGCTGTGAGGGCGGCAGGAAAGTGCATGCATGGTTTGAGATAAAGGGCCTCAAAAGTTTCGAGAGAACTACTTTTTTTCTGGTTAAAAAGCATTCTATCAATTGGCCTCTAGATGGAGCGCTTCCTCAATTGGCTTTATCTTTTTACCATTCAAGCTACTTAAATTAGGGCCTATTACAAACTTGACCGATTTGATTACTGATTTGCAGGCAGTTTCAAAGGAATGTCATGCAACTAAATGAACAATGACACATGACTGCATGCATTGCATCATTTTTCCATCTTGCAAACTAAAATGTGCACAAAATGGACCAAATTGGTGGACGACTTAATTGGCTAATTTGTAACATGTTATGGGGTAATTAATTACCAGTAGTTCACAGGGCCGAATGGAGTTGTCTGTGTATATGCAAAGCTTCTCAGCTGTTAAAGGAACAGTTTCCTTCATTTTGGAGGCCAAGAACATGCAGGCGGCTCCCAGCAGCTGCAGTCGTGTCTTTTTAGTGTCTTCGACAGACAGAAACCTGTCCAAGTAGTTCATGGCCAAAGGGAAAACCTCCTCTTCACATTTCTGCTCTTCACACACCTGATAAGAGGCACGTATGAGAATACTGCACTTACAATGCAAACAGTTCTAACAGCATTAATGCAAAAACTATGCAAAAGGGAATGAACTGACATATAGAAATACCCAAAACTTTAATAAATAAATACAACAAAAAATAATTATTGCACAAAGTTGCTATTAAATATGATAATTAAACAGCCAAATGTTCCAGTGTTCTTAAATATAATGCAAAGCATTTATCCAATCAATTAATTTATTCATAAAGCTCAACACTGATAGTTCATAAGTTGAAGTTAGCAGTAGATGCTAATGGTTGTTGCTTCCTTGTACACAAAGGTGGCGTGCGGCTCGCGGCACCAATTTCTAGTTCGTCATCTTTTCAAAAAAGATTTAAAAATAGAATTAAATTGTTTCGGCTCTTTAAAACGACATGAAAATGATTCGGTACGTATATTTAATCGGTCGCGGCACAAATATGTCGCATTTCATAACGAAAAGTAAGTGAAATTAATTTAATTTCACATGATGTCCGCGATGATGCGGAGCGAGCCGCATTTACACTCCGCACACATTTCAAAAATTAATATAAATTATTCTAGTGGACCGAATCGCACATAAAACACATGTAAATCCAAGATAACCGATGCGGATCATAATCCGAATATTTATTTCACGAGTTTATTTTCGGAACACATGTAAATATCTTATTTTTGCTCCGACCTTCGGGGACGTTGTGCATGAGGCATGAGGCGAAATGAAACAAAAGTTTGAACGTCTAAATATAAAGTCTGGCATCAGGAACCAAATGCAAATTATACATATGACTTGTAGGTCTTAATCTGAACAACATCGCGTGGGAAATGTCAATATTTAGCCATTTTCTGAATTTTTAATATATTAAAACAACTTCTCTAGACGACAGCAAAGATGGCGCATCAAGGCTACTGGCACGAGTGGGATTGCATACGTGTACATTGATATTAAATAGAAATAAATTCGAGTAAACTTCATTTGACTTTACTTTGGTTTGAAACAAAACGAACCGTACAAACTTTTAATCATTCTATAAAATCCAGTTCAGATGTTTAAAGGGAAACGCATGCAGCACTTGGTGTTGGGAATATTACTGTCGCAAAGCACTTTTTTTCTTCTTCTTCTTCTTCTTCTTTTTAAAGCAAAAGATGTCATTCAGCAATGATTCCAGCGTTTAACTAGCAAAAGTGAAAGCTTAAGAGTAGAAAGCTTTAAAAAGATCACTGTTACTAATCGGCCTTGCATTAGGAGATCGGGTCCAAAGAGCATAGGGAAAGAGAATCATCTTGAGACTAAGTTGTGTAATGTTAAGTGTCGATTTAGACAAACCTCTAGCATCCATGTGGCGACGATTTTCCTCATTTTGGGAACGATTTCTTTTTGCACGCATTTGAAATAATTAGGTGACGGGAGATAGTTTTCCTCCGCTTTCAGCATTGTCTGTAAAACTCGATCATTCAACAAGTTGGCGTCGTGGTAAGCTCTTCTTATGGTTTCCACCTCGCAGCAGAACAGCTGGTGCTCCATGGCTTCTGTGCTGACTTTGGTACGGAGGAAGAAAAAGTTAAGCAAAAAAAAAAATCGTCTTCCTTTTTTTTTTTCGGCAACGATGGAGAGGTTTGTTCTGATGCTGCTCTCTCCGTCTCAGCTGCTTGCAAGCCACTGAACAGTTCTCGCGCCGCGTTCCGCCTGACAAAACTCCCTTTCTGTGCGTTACAGCCTGTGACGTGCACTGAGGGAAGATCAAAGAGACAGCAGCGGCCTGTGTGTGAGCGCGAGCGAGCGCGCGACAGAGAGAGAGAGAGACGGAGAGAAAGAGAAAGAGAGAGAGAAAGGCTGTCTGCTTGAGCGTAGAAAAAATAATTCTTAAATGACTTTTTGCGGCCCTTGCTGTTGCTGCCAGACTGGAAATGGGAGGTCCTTTTACCCCCGGGTGGCGAACGGCTATGAGGTGAAAACGGGGGGTAGGCAACAGAGGAGGAGCGAGGGGGCTTTTTCCTAAATGATGGGGGTAAAAAGGCTGTTTAGTGGTGTGAACATGCGAATCGGTAAAGAATAGCTAGGGGGCGGTATAACAGACTAAATCTCCATAATCGTCCTCTGTCTCATTAAGCGACACTAACGCACGTGAGCGCACTTTCACGCGTAAAAGTTTTTACTGGAAGTTTTTGCTTAATGCCAAAATAACTTGTCGCATAAATAGGAATTTTATAGCTGTTTATTTATTTATTTTGTACATCATTTAAGAAGAAAACACGTTTAAAAACTCGTTTGTTCCACACTGAGAAAGAGGAGGAAACAGAAACGAGTCTAAACCAATGAATGAAAAGTTGAGTTGCCAGGCAGAACCGAGGGTGTCTTTACTTTGTAGCGATGACAAAACGCTACACATTAACCTCAAACACAACTTTATCATCTGAAAAGGAAAATTGTTTTTTGTCTTTTTTTAACAAAAAAATGCTGTTTGTTGTTAGCCTAGCTTGTCAGTACCTCAGATATGAACGCTCGTGGGATAGCACGAGCCCTGTCGTAATCCCTAATCGTTTCGTTTTCAAACAGATAAAATACGTTTTTACTGTAAAGTTTATTAAACAAACTGCTCTTATGCGATGGATGCGACATTTCGTTAAGAAAAGCGACGCGAGTTCGAACTTGTCGGGTGTTAATAGTTTTGCTCATATAGGGGCGCTCTCACTTTAAAGACCTCACTGCCGTCGCTCCAGGATGAATCGAAGCCTTTCACATTCCGCACATTCCAGTCACAGTACCGTATAACACCGTATATACACCCACCCTAAAATGTTACGTCTGGCTTTATAAATTGGCACCTTTATAAAAATTAAGATTATTTAAAGACATCCAACAAATTAACTCAATTTATTTATTTATTTTAAAAACACTATTTATTATATCTACATCAATTACATAATATTAAATAAAATATACCATGGAATGATTTTAAACGAAATATTTCAGAAACATATCAAAAGGTAACAGTTGCTTCTCGTATTTAATCAAAAAAGTTAAAAAAATCTGGGGAGGTTTATTATTATTATTTTTTACTTTTGTCATTATTGCAGATCTAGTGAAGTAATATTTTATTGAAATAAAAAATGATATACACAAACATTATTTCCTCGGAACTAGTTATGAATTCTGAAATGTTTTTTAAAATGAATTTAGCTTCTTAACTACTCTGTTTAGAAGGCAGACAGAAAAACAGGTAAAATTGCTTAATGTTTTAAAATTAATATTTTGAATATATGCTACTCCACATAATATAGAAACGTCTCACAATTTCCCCTTAATACTGATATTTTCTTGTATTTAACATCCAAACTTTCAAACTGCAAAAGTTTAGCTTAGTGCTAAGACTACTTTAACACAAAAACCTTCAGGGCTTTGTTGAGAGTATGGCCATGTGAGTTTGTGTTTTCTCTCCACTTATAAGCATTACGGTAAAATGAAAAGGAAGTTTAAAGGCCTTGCACATGCTCATTTAACCACATGTTGACTCTCCCTGAGTCTTAATAATGCATTTAGTTGATTTTTATTAGTAAGTAGTCCAACTATTGAAAGAGCATAAATAGTGAAATATATATATAAAATTTTATTTATTTTGTTTTATATTTCTTTGAGGGACAAAAGTTGTAACATTGATTAGCTCTAGATGGTTTCACCGGCTTATATATTAAGATCATCTAATGTATTAATTCCATGATTAATGCTAATCATACAAATCCAGGTAATACAGCCAGCCAGCCTGCTGTGTATTATTAGTCAGCAAAATTACTTTTTAATCACTGATTTGTTTAAATGTCACAAATGTAATACACTGTGATTATCACGTACTAAAATGAATTCCTCTAAGCAATAGTGATACTATGAATATATAAGGGGAAATCAGACAAATAACAGGTTACAACGTGGGTATTAGTACTTAATATACTTAAGTAATTAATAAAAAGGCAAAAAAACCCTTTTATTATGATTTTTAACAGAAAAGCAGTAAAAATTATTGGAAGTTATAGTAATGGGCCGAGGTGTAGCAAACCTAGCGTTAACGCCAGATAACACTGAGGTGGAGTCAGACATATATATTTATACTCTCTAGAGCTGGCATGCATGTCTGTACTTAAATGTGAGGGTGAGGCCATAATAAATAACTTTGTGCATACCTAAGGGCAAGCGGCAGTTGTCAAACCTGGAGAGAGCAGAAGATTAGGAAACAAAAGGACAAAAGATGGTCCTTGTTCGAAGTTTGAAACAGGGTGCGGGTCTAATTGCTGTTCAGTGCTCAGCAACCCTCTCCACCACCCCACTGCCCCATCTTATTCCTTTCAGCTTTAATTCAGACCCATTGTTCACGCTGCAATCTCCATGTAAATGAAGTGATTTGCTTGTAAAGACACAAAATGCAGGTTACTGTACACAACATCGTGAGGGGAGTTGACCGTTCTTCTTAAAAACTTTCTTGCATTATTCGAAAAGTATTTTTACATTTTTAAAAGTTTTGCTTTCTCTTTGCAAAAATGCTGAAGTGTCTGTGTAGATTTAACTCCTAGATACAGCGATTCATATGACAAAGTGGTACTGAAGTTGTCCAGTGATGGCTAATGTGCGAAATTTCAGTGAGTTTTTCAATATGCATCAATATATATATCTGTATATAAAATATAGATGTTATAGAATAATATAGAATGTTATCTTCACGATGGATGCTTTTATCAAAGGTAGGGTCACTTTTAAAGTTTCTTTTACATAACTTCTTTAGAGTATGGAGGTTTTTCTACATGCATAATAATTCATTTGATGGGATTAATTAGTAGTAACAGAATTTAGTGATTCTGAATAAGTGTATTTAAGGACATTTGTCCAAACCACAACACAACACTTGCACACACAATCACCTGGACTAATGACTGTCCAGCCGGTGATGTACCTGCCAGACTCTCAGACCCCGCCTGCCATCTTTCTCTTGCACTACTCTGTATAACTTCTTCTTAAGATCCTGCTGGTCACACTAAGCCCATCGCAACGGTCAAGAAGCATTAGACAGATTACAATTACCCCTAATTTCCCCTCTACAAGTAAGACAGGATGTCTCATATGACTGGTTGATGATACACATATTATAATGATACTCTGTATAGGTACTCTTTACAGGTCTGTGATTACAAGGTGCGGCATAAATATGTTTAATATAGATGGAGTGATCAAAAGTCTACATTGAGGTCTTGTAATCCACCAAAAGCAGGCCACTAGAATGACACGTAAACTGTAACAGCTGCCAGGGCATGCTATGCTAAGTCATGGCTTTATAATATACAGTTAACTACAAAGTAGTTGGGGAGTGGGAAAGCAATTACAGGTAAATAATAATAGATGTCTACTTAGAAATTGGGCGAACAACTTCTGTTTGTATATGCTCTGTGTAAAAAAAAAAAATGAAAAGGCAAAAAAACAACAACAACTATTTCCAAAAGTATTTGGACACTGGGCCATTATACCCATTTGTGTGTTTTTTAACATCCTATTCCAGATATTCCAGACAAAAGTGTGCTTTGTGCACAGGGGCATTGTCATGCTGGAACAGTGTTTTGGCTGCTTAGTTCCAGTGAGTAAAAATCATATTGCTAC
>JAOUQX010000003.1:3122320-3141945 GCA_028566295.1 Liobagrus marginatus
TCCTATGTACAATTTAGAGTAACACATTCACCTATGTACAATCACATGTGTTTGGAGACGGGAGGAAACCGAAGTACTTGGGGAAAACCCACGCAAGCATGGTGAGAAAATGCAAACTCCACACAGAAACACACTGGGAATCGGGAATCGAACCCATGACCTTCTTACTGTGATGCTGGACTGCTAGGAACAGAAATGATTCAATTAAAAAATTTTGATTACGATAAGCATGCAGGAGCGTTTATGGCAAAGTTTTTTAAAAGATATGAGGAAGAAACCTTGAGACGAACCAAACTCAAAAGGGTACTCATCTGGATGACACTGGGACATAGTAAAGTAATACACTGTATTTTAGGGTTAGGTAGTAGTAGGCTAGGGTAGTCCTACTTCCTGCAGTTAGGGTTAGGGTTATATGGTAGTAGTAGGCTAGGGTAGTCCTACTTCCTGCAGTTAGGCCAGTTTAGAGTTAATCTGATTTATTTCAGTAGCTCGTCTTGCTTTGCATTGTCTTACGTATTATGTAACTCCGTCTGTTAATTTAGGGCGGAAATAATTTCCTTCTGTGATGCTTAAACCCATTTCTGACAACTAAAATCTTAAAACTGCTTCGTTAAAACCTGTCAAATCATCCATACAAATGTCTAACCGCTACCAGTATCAGGAACCAGCAAACATTTACTTTTTATTAGATTTTTTTAAAGTGTTGTCGGAATGCGGAATGTGATGACTCCGAGTGATGACTCCGAGCCTCAAACCACAACACCGGATTCATTGCCTCTGCTTATCTAAACAATGTCAAAGTGTTCACTTTTACTGGTGGTCTCTGCCGCTCCTGACAATTTCCATCTGCCATTTTACAGTTTTACGGCTTATTTAACGGAGATCTTCTATAGCTCAAGGGAAGCGCAATGAAAGACGACGCCGGAAATGTTGGACTTTTAATGGCATTGATTTAGCCGCCTTGAAATCTGAGCTTACCGAAAACAAGCCGACACTTATATGTACCTTACCGCTACCCAACCTCCATGTTAAAGAAGACACATTGGATGCCATTTCGGTGTCCTCCCATGCCAAATCGTTTGCTTTTCTGTGTCGACTCTGGGCACAGCAGTTGTCTGGGAAGTACCTTATCTTTATCTTTCCTTCATCTAAAGCGCCGTTAGTGCATACAGCTGATTAAGCGCATTGTACATGTGGGAGCCAGGTTATCACTGACCTCCATCTAGTCTCATATTAAATAACACCAATGACAAACTGACTTCTTGTCTGTGCAAGTGCTATCAGCATGCTACAGTAGGTTCCATGCAGTGGTCACTCAGATAAAGGTCATACGACTGAGAGTCATGACTGCCTATATGAGTGTATGGAGATGGTCAGTTTTTGGCCGCACCAATAATTCATACATGTCAAATATCGTTGTCATCTCATAGGCATTACTAATCTACAGTCTGGGCTATCAGCTGATTACTAACTTTCAGAATATGGCACTAAAGGGGGAAAGTCATAACCACTGGGAGTTTGATATATACTGTATATATTGTATATACGTGAGTCGTGGAAGGCTGGTGGCAGAGAAAGTGTATTAATCGTTTTTGTCGTTGTGTTTTTCACTTCCTCTTTCATTTAACTCGATTCGTACATGATCGATTGTGTGATGATTGGAGAGTAACGATGTGGAAGAGTAAATATTTACAGATTCCTAATGAGTACTGGAGGAGCAACCAGCACTCCCACTTCGGGTCAACATTCTACAGCTCCTCCTCCGCCAGCCATAATAATAGATATGCCTTGTTAAATCTGGAGTTCATTGATGACAAATAACAATTTGCCAAAGTTTAATTCATGTTTTGTAAGTGTTAAAGTCTGCATTCTGGTATTGGAAGATGAGGCTGGGGAGGGGGCTTCAGGATGAGGCAGAACTTCAAGCAGTTCTGGATGGATGGATGGATGGATGGATGGCTGAAGAATACTTCATCGAATACTTTCCATAGCTTTCTCGGAGGTTCTGTGGCAAAGCGAATTTGCGACCAGGATTTTGTCCCATAGGTGTAGTTGACTATAATTTTGCTGCCTGTCTATCACTAATAGTTTCATTCATTTCATATGATCCTTTAATAATGATAAATGCTCCAGCAATCAACTACAATCCGTATGAAAAGACTGTGGGATCAAACAGAGCAGGGATGCCTCGTCCAAGCTGCCTGTTCCCCTTCATCTATTGCACCTCATCAGTAGATCACTCCTGCTGAAAGATGGTAGGAGCTTAGGTCTGCATCAAAAGACATTCCTCTTGCTCCTAAAAGACAGGGGTCTCTGCTTTCAGTCCTTAGGCCAAAGTGCATACATGACCTCCCCTCCTCCCGCACCTCGGCCACTCCCCCTGGCCAACCACACAGGCCTTTCATGACTGGCCCGACTCAAAGCTTTGCAGCTTGTGAGAGGAAGTTTCCAATTTCAACCATGCATGTGGGAAAATATGTACATTTCTAAGAGGACCTTTTGTCTCCAGATGTAATGGCAGCAATTGGAGTGCAGAGGTCACAAAATGCAGTGTCGCACTAAGCAGGCATGTATATCACATACTTTTCTTTTTATGTTTGTTGATAGAAATACCGCCACCTTTAATTTAATGTGATTTTTAAAACGATATAATAGACACAGTACTATTTGGCCTGTCAGTTAAATGTATGTCATTATTTCATTACCCTCTATGTCCTGCCATTAGGGGCTGAAAAGTGAAGCCTGCAGGGCAACCAAACCATTTGGGTTAGTGCTTGTTGTTTTAACCCTGCAGCCAAAGGGTGGCAAAGCATGGTGACAAAGACCAACCTGTCCAGTTCCAGCCTATAAAAACATGAACAGACCTGATGTGATGATCATAGCCTTGAGTATGGCTCAGATCATTGAGCAAAGGCAGAAATCATTTCCTCATTTGTGCCTTTCAATCAGCTCACAAGCCCAGCAGAGACCCACTATGTGAACCAGAAAAGAAAAAAGCAACCTTGTACATTCCTTTTACGCTAAAAAGACGGCAAAATGTGATTTTATTTTGAAACAGTAACGGGACTGGGTTTGGGCTGGATGGCGCAGGCTGGACATAAAAGTGTTACGTAAAATAGTCCCGTTCCCTGGCAGAATCTTTCAACTAAAGTCTCAAATGTACATAGATACATATTGAATACTTAATTCCCCTAAACAAAGTTCCTCCGTAGAGTTGAGACCCCATCATAAAAGCTGAAGTCCACCCATTCGGCCCTGGTTGCGCCCCCGTTGGTTTAACCCCATGATTAAAGGGCCCATTTCCCGTTTCAAGGCTCAGGAGACACAATGCAAGGGCCTGCAGAGTCATGCCACAAAAGAAGCCAAATCTTCCCACAACCCTGCATGTCTCTCACTGCCAGGATTTCACAGAATGTATCACCATATCAAAAGTGCATTCTACCTGACCCCGTTCCTCAAGACTGCGACCCCAAGCTTTAATTGCTGTGCCAAGACAAATGGTCACTACATGCCCTGGCCGAGCCGCCTTTTGTCCACTTTGGAGTCCCATCATTTCTTGGCCTGACAGGTAACTTACTGCGTAGGATTCCCTTTCTCTCCAATTTTGTAATAGAAAAATATAAAATGTGCAAAAAGAAAACAGATCAGTTCATAGATGCCTTCTGTGCCATGCCTTAATTGGACCTTTATTTTGTTATCAGACTACTGTAATAAAATGTCATTCTGCATCTTATGGGTGTGTGATACATAATAATGCGTCCCATTAAATACAATAATGAACCCTAAAAAAAACAACAACAGCCAATCGGAACGCATAAAATCATATTCAGAAAGACAGCTGCAAATTTGGACAACAAAAGCAAAAATTAAACAAAAGAAATTCAAAACAATAATACAACAAAGAAGAAAATAAAACAACAACTCGAAACGGAAAACGGTAGGTCCGTGTTGAACTGATTGCTGATTGGTTACGTGCACGTCAGGAATTTTGTCGTGTTTTCTGATTCGCTGTTGTGTTTTTAAGTTTAGATCGTGATTCAGTCTTAACAAAACATATCAGTTCTATATAACGTGATCCTGGTTTCTGTGTTTGCATTGGTCAGTGGTGCTCCGTGTTAACAGGACTATTTGGAAAAAGGTCTGGCCAACGCATCAATTTATATTATTCTTTATAACTCATGGTTAACTTTTTATCACTGCTTTTATTTTATTTCTTTCACCCCTCAATGGAGAGGTATGTCAGTGTTAAGGATTTGCTCATTCATTCCCTCACTTCCTGTCAGATGACTGAGCTTGAACTGAAAGATATTCTCACTTAATTTCACAGCCAATATCAATATCTTAGACTTGTAAAAACACAAATCATTATTTGTGCAACATGGATATGGATGCGCTGGAAACATGGAGCTTGGGAACATGGAGCTTGGGAACATGGAGCTTGGGAACATGGAGCTTGGGACCATGGAGCTCGTACCGACTGTTGCTACCTATGCTGCTTGACACAGCATGGCCCACTACAGGAGGATCTTCCCCCTCCTCACATCATCCCCCACTCTTCCCCCCATCCCCTGCTGGCTAGACAGCCCATGTGTATCTCATATCTCCCACCTCAGTCCTGCAATTTCACATGAGCTCATTGCCCCGTCTGTTGCCTTTCTAGAAGTCAAAAAAAGTCCATCCAAGTTGTTGAGTGCTTTCAACTGGGACTCAGAAATTAAATATAAAAATCAATCCCGTCTCAGTTTTCCATTTAAGATCATTTTAACTGGTAGCGTGAGACTGCAATGTGATGCTACTTTAACCATGAGTTTAATACTCGGATGCTTTGATGAGGCATTGCTCTGTTGACTTCAACTAAAGTCAATGTTCCTTATGTTGAATTAAGTCAACAAAGTTTCAACCTAAAAATGATTAAATCTGATTATTTTCTGTGAGCAGTATGTAAACCTAATATAACAAATTATTATGTTTCATAATCAAATTTGCCCGATGTCTTTAAAATTGACTCATAAACTGAACATAAGTATATATTTAAGAACCCCCTTGCTTGATTTGAGGAAGTGTGTGGAAAAGACTGTAGATTTGCATAAGCCACAACCAGCCCCAGGTTGGCATGAACTTTCAGCACTGACTTTTGTCAGTTGTTTTAGTTTTTGGGGGTTTTCTTTGCTTGCATAATTTCATGCAAAATGCATTAGCCATAGCTACTGCATTTCCTTCAGTCTTTGTCATCACTTTTTCCAACACCTCCACTATTTCAAGTGAACACTTTAGAACTGCAGCTGCTTGTAGCTGCACTACAGAACTCACAATGAAATAAGGGAAGTGTTGCAGGTGAAAGAACTGACATTACAAATAGTCCCAGTTCCTCTAACGATCACGGTGTCTTAAAGAAACTTCCTCACTACACCATGTATATCACTCATCGTGCTATATGGGACTGTATTTCCTTTATATACACACATATATACACTATATACAGTATGTGTGTATATATATATATATATATATATATATATATACAGTGGTCTTGTTTAATTGGAGTCAGCGTGCAACAGATCAGTTCCATTCTCTCAGCTTTTCCATTCAGCTCTCGCTAAATTCTGAGACGTGATCTTCACCCTCGGATTTCTATGACAGGTGAAATTAGCGAGAGCTGCCGCAGCTACCCCCGATCAAAAGGGCCTCTCTTCTCCGCAGCTGTTGCGTGTAAATCAGAAGCGATTTCCGCATGCTGTCTGCTCCTGAGAGAGCCGGAGGAGGGGGTCCGGGGCGATGGGACTCGCTCGGCTCGTGGTGTGCAACGGACACAAAGACAGCCAGGTTTAAAACATGGTGTTCGGATCGAATTGCGCTGACGAGATGACACTCGGCGCTGCTTCAGAGATACGTGGATGACAGCTGGCTTGGTCATGGGGGCGCACATGGTTGCTAATGTAACATGCATTCCAAACCACTGGAATCATATTAAAAGCAGCAATGGCGGTTTCCCTCAGAGGCGCCTGCGGCTTCAGTGCCTCGCTGGCCAAACCTCTCACGCTAATTATGCCCAGCCTTGAGCTGGTGAGTGGGGTCATACAAGCAGGACTCCAGAGAAATGTTTACTCATCCAGATGAATTAATGAGCCTGAACACATGTGTGGGTTCAGAGGGACCCCGTTACATAAGGAACGCTGCTTCATCAGATGTGTTGTGGGGGGGGGGGCACGCTGGGTTCGCTACGATGACAAAGCGCCTACATGTGGGTCAACGCTGGTGGAACCGAAAGCAAAAACTATTTACTTTACGATAAAAACCACAGGAAGATAGCCATAAACTCCAATCTATCACTGCAACATAAAACTATAAATCCCATCCCTAACCCGTGCTATACATAATAAGACCTTTCTCTTATTCTTTCACAGATTAAAAAAAAAAAAGGCAATAAAACCTGACTGATAAGTGGCAAGCGGTTTGTTCGGCGCTGTGAGCATTCATTCATTAAAACAGAAAGTGGAAGGGCAGCAAGGCTCGGATCCTGGAAACGGCAGGCTACATGGAACAGCCGCAGAGGAGACAGCTGCTACGAGGAGAAGAAGCGAGTGTAGTGTAAAGCGCTGATGATCTCAGCGCTTGAAATTGAGATTAGCGCTTCAGAGCATGCATGGTCGAGCAGTTGCTAGTGTAGCAGGTACGTTGATTTCCCATCGTAGCAGCTCCACCTGTAGCATAGACTGTAGCTCGTGAGCTCTGTGAAGCAAGAGTTCCTGCGGGGTTAACTTTATTCAATTCAATTCAATTTTATTTATAAAGCGCTTTTAACATTAACACATCATCCAAAGCAGCTTTGCAGAAGATAAAGAATAAGAAGAATAAGTAAAATTCTGAAACGTATTCCAATAAGCAGCCTGGGGCGACGACGGCAAGAAAAAACTCCTTAATATAATGTTAGGAAGAAACATTGAGAGGAATCAGTCTCAAGGGGAACCCCGTCCTCATGTGGGGGACATCAGAGTGTGTAGTTACAGGTTAATATGCAGTCTAAATATAAACATATGACCATATGGTCAGTCTTGACCTGCCCTTACATACGTCCATCAGTCAGCAATGATCACCTCCAACCAGAGGAGGGGCACCGGCACACACCAGGACAGACCGAGACAGACAGGGACACCGGGAGCTTGGTTGCAGCATCTATAACAGGTATTAGATTTGTTTATGCAGTGGTACCCCGCTTATTGACTTTAATCCGTTCCTTATAACCGGTCAAAATATGAAAAGGTCGCAGAGCGAATGTAATTATCCCATAAGAAATAATGAAAACTCAATTAATCCGCTCCCGTTCCCGACCTCCACCGATGTCACACAATAGGACTGTGGCCTGGACGCCCGCTAGAGGGCGCTACAGACTGTGCATGTATTGGCCGCTCACATAGCGCATTATGCATTGTCACACGCACTGATTCACACTCAATCACACACACCTGTGTTGTGTTACGTGCTCTGTATGAAGACTCGTACACAGACTTTTAACTACTCAACTCTTTCATTCTCTTTCTACACATCTACCTTCTTGCATACACACGCACTTTGCCACCCGGAACTAATAACAACACCTGTTATTCCCGGTACAACTCTATACAGGATTGCTCAGGTTAATACCATTCGCATTATACTACACCTGCGTGCACTCAGGAAAGAGTCAGCGTGGGTTATTGTTTGGTAAAGGCATAGCCACTGTGATCATACGTTAATAAAGAAGTCTTAACGAAACCCTGCACTCGCGCCTCGAGCTCGTCATTTGCCTCGAATGGCAACCCGGAAGAAGCCCTTTGGTTCATCCCCATCCCAACCGATACCCATTTATTAACAATAATACATGTACATAAATAATACTGTATATAATACTTTAAACAAAGTATAGTATATACAATATGCACACACTAAATTGTTATATTGACCGCTAAATAACACTATATTGTTCACAAACCGAAGTTTTAATTTACGATAGGTGCGCTCTCCACGAAGGCTGAGGCGAGACTGGGAAGATTCTTTCCCTCGCTCACGTGCGTCGGGGTAAAAAAAGGTTGATAAGTGCAATAAGCACTTATAAGCAATTTGGTCGTTAAGCAAGTGCAAATTTCGGTCAAAAAACTGTTCGCTATGCGAAAAGTTCCATGTCTGAGCCGGTCGATAAGCGGGGTACCACTGTACTTTATGCTATGAATACAATGCTGTAAGAGCAACACATCTTATTGAAACCAGAACCACTACTGGGTCGGTGTAAACGCAGACGGTATGATAGACGGCATAGTAACCGATGCACTCTATAGTATATAATAATATAATATCTTTCAACAGATTCTTGTAGCCAGAACATAAACACAGCTTTAGCTACACTATTGTTTCTATAGGAACAGTTTACACAGTAGTTTCGATGGTGGACATCGAGGTAAACATTTTGTTAAAAAAGGTGTGATTGTTGAAATAAACTTGTAAAGTTTTCTGAGCAAAGATGTTTATTTTGTCGCTTTGGACGTTTTCCAACACAGAAACGTTCTTTTGGATAGAGGAGGTTGAGTTTTTTTTATTGTAACTTGCAGTAGCATTTCCTTTTTTTTGTGCCTTTGCTTGCTGTGACATAAGTTATAACAGGAACTGGAATCTCTTGCGGACTTTCCATAATCAGAATCAGGTTTATTGACCAAGTATGTTTTGTACACACAAAGAATTTGGATAATGTTAAACATTCCAAGCGTATTTATTTTTTACACATATGTAAAAAAAATATGACAGTCTCACAGCAAGAAGGTCATGAGTTCGATTCCCGATTCCCAGGGTGTTTCTGTGTGGAGTTTGCATGTTCTCCCCATGCTTTGGCAGGTTGTCCCAGGGTACTCCGGTTTCCTCCCATCTCCAAACACATGCATCTACATTTAAATCACTGGACTAACACTTAGAGACAGACACCATTGAAAAGAGTCAAATAAAAAATGTATTATATTATTTTATATAAAATATATTTAACAATGTGCGAATT
The DNA here is from genome assembly GCA_028566295.1 of Liobagrus marginatus. Taxonomy (NCBI): domain Eukaryota; kingdom Metazoa; phylum Chordata; class Actinopteri; order Siluriformes; family Amblycipitidae; genus Liobagrus; species Liobagrus marginatus. The sequence goes on from JAOUQX010000003.1 coordinate 3,131,340, forward strand.
GTTTTTGTGTAAGAAAGTAAATAAACAACTTTAGTCCACTTATAAGAAAAGAAGCACGTTTGTTGTGGCATCTGCATCTGAGTTACTACATTAACGACTGGCAACGTTAAACAAACGTTTACATCAAACGATGATTTTTCTAGAACCGCATGCTCTATAGAGTTATATTCCATACTTATTTAATGTTTATTGCAGAGTCTGAGACATTCTGAAATACTCCGTGTCATCGCTCTAATGCAGTTTTTTTCTTTTGCTACTTACCATTACTTTCCTTTTCATTACTGACCGTTACTAGCATGCTAGCTCAGATACCTGTTTATCGCAACGTGATGTTTGAGGAAGTGGCTTGAACCTTTCGCTTTGGACACTTCAGACTGAATCCTGTTCCAGAGGAACAAACATTCAATCAACAAAATTAAAAAAACGTAGAAGAAAATCAATTTTCTATGACATCACAGGGATATTAATATTGGGGATTAGCATGCATTTGGTTGATAGCATGCCCGCATGTGTTTGCACTGTGTGTTTGTGTGTGTGTGTGTGTGTGTGTGTGTGTGTGTGTGTGTATGTGTGTGTGTGTGTGCACTGAGTGGGGGTCAAGAACGGATGAGGTCCACTGGCAGGAGGCCACTATTAGCTATTCAAGCAATAACGGCTAGTGGTGGAAGAAAGACAAAGAAAGAGACATGGAGAGGCAGACAAAGACAGAAAGAGAGAAAGGCACACTAGGCCTGAAGTAAGTCACTTTCAGGGCTGGACAATACCAGTGGAAGAAAGAAGCCGATGACTGCTGCTAGGAGACTCCATTAAGAGGCATGCGGATGGTGGGCCCCAAGGCCCAAAAAACATCAATGGGCTCATCCAATCCTCATTAAGCGTCTGAAATGATAGAGATATACATGAGAAAAAGCCCATAAGAGAAGAGAGAGAAAAGAGGACCATACCACCCAGTTGAAGCAGACTTGGCTCGAGCCACAGAGTGAGTACCCGTGTCAGCAAGCACCACCTGTGGCACAACAACATAAAAAAAAACGTCTTATTTCCTTATTTTACAAAATTACAACTATTACATAATAAGTGTTGTGACATTTCCTTGTTACATTATATTTTGTGTGCAAATCTAACTATCTTATTATTAGCGGTGGAATCAAATAACGTTATCTAAATCTGCAAATATTTAGGAAAGTTTCCAACTTGTAATTACAACTGGAACAGGACTACCGTTCCGATCAGCAACACAACCTAATTATCCTGGTCCACTTTTAAATTAGCAGTAAATGCTAATTCCTAGCAGTAAATAATATTATTTAAAGCCGTATCGGTTAACGTAGCATATCAATCGATTCACCCTAACTCACACACTAAGTTAACTGGGATACACTACAGCACCCCCTAGACCCTGAACAGGATAAACACTAGATAATGTATGAGTGAATGATATGTAATTCTATAGATGTTAGAAGTTAGCCCATCTAGTATATGTATTATACCAGGTGGCTTTCCCTGAGGATTTGAGGTACATACTGGGGGATGTAGAAGACGTCCTTAATTTGTTTTTTTTTCTTATTTCACGAGTTAACACTTTCGTGTAGTAGATAGTTTGCATAATAGTATGCGTATTTGGAGGCTCCGAGCTCGGTATTTGGTCCGCACTCAATGTATAACCCAACCCCCCACCCCAGATTTCTGGTTTAGGGAATATCTGGGCGAGTGTGAGGAGATTGGATGGTGGAGGGATACTGAACTGTTGAGGAATTTTGTATCTTTATATACACTGTCGTTCATGCTGATTGGCTAAGGTATACTGACTACTGATTACTGGCAGTTGGCTGGAATCCCGTGGTGCTTAGTCGGATTATTTGGACCGAACGTTGTTAATAAAACATCATTTAAAAGTAAAATATTCGTGATAAATGAACATAGCATTAATTCCAACATCAACCAGTCGGAACGCGTGAACTTTTAATCTCCTGGTTATGTTCATAAAGCCTTGGTGAAGTTTTAAAGCTTGTCAGCTGCTTACACAGTGTGTGTCAGCGCAGCCATTAGAGTCGCAGACACTAAGTCAGCATTTGGCACTGATGTGTGGACCTGAGAACCGGCAGAGAGCACAGCTTCCAACACTCTCTCTCTCCTAACACAAAGCTTCTGTAGGTCAGAAGTTGAGATCAGTGAAACATGGTGAGTGAGAAGACTGCACAGGTATTCCCATCCTCCTCATTTATCCTGCGCGTAATTACAAACATCAGGATATGATGTACTTCCAGTGCTGTGCTTTAGCAGGGCATAGTTCCCCTGGCATCCATTAAAATCATGCAGAGATTAAGAAGGAGCATGTGCTATCGTAAGAGATGAGGAGGTTTGGTGTGGGGACCTGCTCAAGGGATCAGATTTCAAGTGAAATGCCTGATGTGGTATTTGGGCGATGATGCAAAAGTACGTTTGAGGGACAGGAGAATGAAGAAGGAAAATAGTGCAGCGTATAACTGCTTTTTAAAAGTGTAAGAGCGTATGACGTTACACAGATTTAAACATGATATAAATAATGTAACGGTTGATAAATACAATCAAGAAATTTTATTTCATCATTTCAACCATATAATGCTGCTGCAATACAATACACAGTGTAATAAACAACGTATCTCCAGGAACATGTGCTACATATAAATGTATGTAATATATTTGATGTGTATATATATAAAAAGAAACTTTCAATTATACTTTCTCTAGACTCGTTCATTTTTATCTTACGTATCTAATAAAGACACTTTTTGTTTATACACCACACATAGGGACTTTATAAACATACGTATACTGTACATGCATATACACATACTGAGCAAGGCCCTTTATGGATGTGTGTTTATGTGTGCATGTGAGTTTATTTATGTATTCATTTATTTTATACATTTATTCCTACCTGCCGGTAGTTGTGGCCAGGTTGTGTAGTTTATTAATTAATTATTTGTTCATCTATTCGACTACTCCACTGGGTGTGGTCAGGGGAGTGTCCTTATGTGGGTCTAAAAGGAGGGAGTGGGATATCAATTGTGACTTTTACTATATAAAGGTCTAAAACTAAAAACGTCAGGTCTTTTGGTCTCTTTCCAAATCTTTGCTTGACCCACAGTCTACGACTTTTACATTTACAGCATTTGGCAGACGCCATTATCAGAGTGACTTACATTTATCCAAGTGTTAAGGGTCTTGCTCAGTGGCCCAGCAGTTCAATTCAATTCAATTTTTCAATTCAATTTTATTTATAAAGCGCTTTTAATAATACACATTGTACCAAAGCAGCTTTACAGAAGATAAACAGTAAGAAGAAAAATAAAAATGTGAATGTGTGACATATCCCATTGAGCAAGTTTTAGGCGACGATGGCAATGAAAAACTCCCTAGTGTAATTTTAGGAAGAAACCTTAAGAGGAACCAGACTCATATATGGGACATCAGAATGTTTAGTTACAGGTGATATACAGTGTAAATGTAAACATATGAGCATGTGTTCAGTCTTGGCCCATCCTTGTACACCGTCCATCAGTCAGCGGCGATCTCCTCCATCCAGAGGAATGACATTATACGGGTCACGATGGACCGTGACTGACCATGACGCTGCAGCTCAGTTGCATCAGGTATAACTCTGCAAAGACAGAAAGCGAGATATTAGATACAGAATGCTATTTTAAACAGGTAAATATAATGTACAGTGGTAATAAGGGGCAATGGTAACTTGGCAGTGCTCGGAATCAAACCCTGGTCTTCAGATCAACAATCCAACACCTTAACCACCGAGCTACACTACCCACTACTTCAGCTTGTTTTGCCTCCATGACACAATCACATGGTCACATGTAATAAAGCACATAATCCCCCAACAGCAGAGCCACTCACTCAGACCCCCGATTTCAGATGAGTCAAAAGGAAAAGCTCTGGCCACAGAGGAAGAGCTGTGGAAAGATGAGAGCAGGGAGTGTTTAAGGCGTGATGGAGAGAAAAGGCAGCACCTGGTGACTTAACAATAAAGAAAGGGTTAGGGAACGAGAAAGAAGTCAAATCCTGTGATGGGGTAAAGCAATTGTTGGAGAGAAAGAGAAAGGATTAGGCGCCGATGTCAGACAGTGCATAGAGGTTGGAGACCTGAGGCCCCACTCGGCCACATGGGTAAGGGGCAGATGAAATTAGGAACTTATCTCTCCAAGGCTCCAGCAGTGTTCAAGTGTTCAAGGAAGAAAAGAGGGTCTTAGTAGCGGGCGTGGTCTCAGAATAACACCTCCGTCCTCGGGGCAGAGCCAGGCTGTACCAAAACGCAGACATGTATATTCGCTTTATTCCTGTATTATTTGTCGTATTGTCAAAGTTTTGTACTAGCTTCAATTTTTCTAATCACAATGTTTATATCACAGGCATTGTGTTATACCTAACACACGCCTAACACTCTCATCAATCTTTAGTCTGTTTTTAAATGAATCCGTGTTTAAAAGTCAAGAGTTCACTTTTTAGCGCCAGATACATTAAAAAAAAAAAACAACAATTAAAGTTTAACAGATGTGACAACAAGAATAAGCGCTAATTCCACATCCCTGTTATTATGTACTCTATATAATTAATCACTGAAGATTGTTTTGTGGCAGGTAGCTATTAGCATTCCGCTCATAAAATGTTTGCCATTATTAGCATGCTTGCTAACGTTAACGCTTGGAAATAATGCAGTGGTTAGTTAAGCTTTGCTAAAGTTCTTAGCTCTTCTGCGTTCATTGGGGAAAAGCATTAACTTATACTTAGTAACTAAAATCATTATAAAAATCTAATTTTAACAAAATAAAAAAAACATTCTTTTTTTTTTATAGTAATTTGTAATAGATGAAATTGAGTAGTAAAACACTTCACACAAGTGGCTGAAAAGGCCTGCAGAAGGTTAAAGGTTAATCACTGATGTCTGGCCCACCTACCCTGACCCCAAGCAGGTAAAGGGTGTTTGTGTGTCTTTATTCAATATTGTTTGTTAATAATTAATAACCAAGATAAGATTTATGGCTATCGGGGAAATAAATTATACAATTGTATTGTTATAAAAGTGAATGAGGTGACCCCGGTCAAATTAAGACTGATCAGTAAGTGGTTGCATTCGTTCCTTATAACAATACAGCCCCGGGAACATCCGTCATTTGCATATGAAGCTTGCCCTGCTATAAATAACTCGCTAAACAAAGCAATAATGACAAGTTTTCTTTCTTTTCACGGTGAAAGTGCTTTTGTGAAATATCTGTAGCTTCTCAGCCGAGGTAGGAGATCGTTTCATTTATTTATTTAGTTGTCTGTTTGTTTGTTTGTGTATATTTATTTATTATTTGCTTGTTATTTAGTTTTTGTGTTTATTAATTTATTATTTTGCTTGTTTGTGTTTATTTATTTATTTGCTTTTTTGTATTTATTTATTTATTTATATTTAAAGAGAAATATAAAAATCATAGTCACAGTGACGCTATCCCATATGTATCACATGTGAAATATTTTTAGTTTTATGCTTCAATGCTATGCTATGTTTTAATGTTAGCATATTTGTTTCCAACTTAAACAAATGAAGCAATTATAAACACATCTGCAAAATAAAAATTAAATAAAAATGTCCTTTAAAGTTTATTTCATTTAGAAACAATTCATTTATATGTAACAATCAATCAATTGATTGAGTAATTGATTAATTGATTAATCGATTAATTACTCAATTAATTAATTGATTAATCGATTACTTACTTACTTAATTAATTAATTAATTAATTAACAAATCAATCAATCAATCAATCAATTAATTAATTAATTAACAAATCAATCAATCAATTAATTAATTAAAAGATAACTTCATTTGAAAGCAGCCAGGCAGTGTGTACCTGAACTGTACTCTATTTAATGTTATGAAAAAATTAATTTAGCCAATTTAATACCCTGTAATTATCACACCCTTTATTGTAATTCAGTTTAATTTTATTTGCATGGTGCTCTGACCAATGGACATTGTTGTAAAGCAGCTTTACAGCGATTGTTTTTTATTACATAAATTAAACGAGTTTAGTGTTTAAACTTGTGTTAATGTTTAATTTTTATGACACTTTTACCAATTATAGCTCATTGATTATGGCACTGGATTGCTGATCGGAAGCTGGGCCCCTGAGCAAGGGCCTTAACTTTTCTCTATTCACTTTTATATACAATAAACATTTCATTTAAAACAAACCAAAAACAAAACTGTTAGATATTATAACGTTATTATAAAGAGCTACTTTATAATATAACTCATACATGACCTTTTGGAAAAGCAGCTGTGTGAAATTCATCCGATTGGTCCCTCACACCGCTACTGTGATTTCCTGATAGAGATAAAAAGAAAGGAATGTAAAAGAATAGTGGGTGGAAACCGACGGAAAACTGTGGAGTGTATATTTTTGCTACTGGTTCATTAAAATAATGCAACGTAAGTTTGGTTTTCTATTTCAAATCAGCCCGGAGGAGCTGTGTATACAGAATCAGTGCTTCGGGAATAAAATGAGTTTAATCATTCACGTCTCAAATCAGACGTTGGAGAAGATTCATTAAAAGGTTCCGCTTTAATCAAGTTCAACAGCCTCGAATCAGAAGGAATTTTCTCACTAGACGATTCAATGAAGTATAATCAAACCATATAACAATATTTTATCCACACACACACACACACACACACACACACACACACACACACACACACACACACACACACACACACACACACACACCTTATATAACAAGTATATAACAAAATGTGTCCATGTTCGCATTAAACTTTAATTCCGTGTTTAACTCCACACTAGTGAGTAGTGACAGAGTAGACACTCAATTATAAGGACTGATAGTGTTTCATATGTATTAATGGCAATATATATGCATAGAAATGTTCCGAAAAAACACAAACAGTTAATTTACTACATTACTTTTACTACTTTACATTACATTACTTTTACATTATATTTACTACTATACACATTTTATAATTTGAAAATAAATGGTGATATCAAACCCATTTCTGCGCTCTGAGACTCTTTAAGTGCTTCTTCATAAGATTATAAAGTGTTAAGCAACCCTGGAAACAGGAAATGTTATGGGCCTTGTTTAAGGGCCCACTGGTGGCAGGATTGCGGTTCTTAGGATTGAACACCAAATCTACCGAATAGTACCCCAGCGCCGAACGTTAAGTCACTGCTCTCCTCAATAATGTTACGAAAAAACATAAAACTAAAACAAGCGCACACCTACCGACCAATCAGATTGGGGAATTAAGTTGCACTGTGATATACTACACAATGTGCCATAGAGTACGTCTTCCCGTTTTCTGTGAATGTGCTATTTCTGGAGTAAAGTAGCATCGCAGTCCAATGGATAGGAAGCCATAATCCAATTTACATACAATGGAACTCATTGTTGTCCCAGTGACATTGACAGTGGGAGTGGACACATTAAGGACACAGAGGGGGGTCTCCAGATCCTTAATAGAGCAGTGGGGGCTTCCATGCTTGACCTATCCACCCTTGGCTATCCACTCCACTCCGGCCAGTCTGGACTATAATGGCCTACGTCAGGATCAGAGTAGCGGCGAGGACAGTCAGACCTGCTCCCATTTGTTGTTCACGACACTCTTCCTTCCTGTTGAGGAGACAATAGAAAGCTAAACATAACTCCACCTTCATCCTTCCCCACACACGACCACGCGAGACCGACCCCATCACCCCTCACAAAAGGAAGAAGTACTTTTACAGTGTGATGCAGTGAGAGCGCCTGAGGTTGGAATGGGAGGACACGGTCCTGAATAGGTTTATAGAGGATGTAGGACCTTTAGCTGGGAATGAAGAGACGGTGTTCAATGGTGTTCACAGCTCCTTGGTAAAGACCACAGATTAAAAGCCTCCGAGGTTACGTCATTGTGCTGGAGCTCAGGGAAGCCGAAGGTGTCAAATCCGACACCACCACCCTATGGGGTCCATTCCCACACGTCCCATGAGACTGTCGGAAAAAATTTTAATTTAGCGTCTGGACAAAACCAGACGTATCATCTCCTGTCTTTATAAAGATACGGAAAGTAAGAAAGCTTTAACACGCTACATGTTTACTTCAAACGGGTTGCGCTGAATGTTCATTTATTACAAGAGTTAACGAAATATTTGACGGTTATAAAAAAAAAAAAAGTCTAATTGTCAGTATTTGCTCTCACTAGCTCTAGCTCTAGCTCTAGCTTATAGCAAATTCATACGACAAAATGAATCGCCAACCTTTTTTAATACACAGCTACAATTCAATTCAATTCCTGATTTTTATTCCTGGTACAATGAAATTCTTATTTAGATTTTATGTCATGAGAACAAGAAGTTAGGAGTGCACTAAACGTTAAAATGACATTAAAAAAAGATGTACATGTTAACAAAAAACCCACCATATCGTTTGTACACTTTCACACCCGGCTAGTAAAAAAATGGTGTTGCCACAGCGTTAAGAGAAAATATAACAGCCGGAAAATGCCACCTGAAGGCGAGAAGCTTGTAAAGGATTTTAACAAACATTTTACATAAGTGGAACCCAGACAGTATAAAACGCTTGGACCTGGGAATAAACACACACCAGATTGCTCACAATCAAGTAGCAGTTCATCATCTAATAAACAGAAATCGGGCGCTTTAAGATAAAGAACAGGCCCTCGCCGGAATTTTGTAAGCAGACACGGGAACTGTCCGAGTCCGAGCTGAACGTCTTCCATTTGCGCTTTCGTGCTTCACAAGTCGCAAAGTTACACAAGATTCTGGACTTGAACTTAAGCACATTTTTTCTTGCAAAATTCTGGAATAATTGAGCATCAGCATTCTAGTGGTACTATGTTACATAACGATTAATGACTGACATTTATATCATTTTTTAATGCAGGTTAGGGGCCTTGCTTAGGGGCCCAGCAGTGGCAGCTTGGTGTTGCTGGGAAATTAGGGTTAGGGTTAGGGTTATTAGTAGTATTAGTAGTATGTGTATTATTATTATTATTAGTAGTAGTAGTAGTAGTAGTAGTAGTAGTAGTAGTACTATTAGTACTATTAGTAGTAGTAGTAGTAGTAGTAGTAGTAGTAGTAGTAGCATTAGTATTAGTATTATTAGTAGTAGTAGTATAAGTATTAGTAGTAGCATTAGTAGTAGTATTAATAGCATTAGTATTAGTAGTAGTAGTATTAGTAGCCTTAGTATTACTAGCATTAGTATTAGTAGTAGTAGTAGTATTAGTAGTAGTTAGCTACCTATAACTCCACAGCACTATTAAGGATACGGTTGTTTAGGGTAAGCATACATTAGTAATTATGCTTCGTCTCTTCGAAAAAACTAGGAAGTAAGAAAGAAGTATGTTTATTTATTTTATATATATTTTATATATTAAAAATTATAAAAGTATAGAGAGGTATTTTAATGTACACTGTATCTGTGTTTTCTCTTTTGTCTATAACAACAAACTGCACAAACTAATCCTAAAACTTCCAACACCGTGCCACATGTGTTAGAGGTTCACCAAACCTGAGGTCAAAGGTCAGGAGGTTAGGATTCTGCTTCCTGTTTCACACAGAACATGGCTTCATCTAGGCCTAAATATCAGTCGCTCCATCACAGCCCTGACAATAGCATGCATTCACATCTCGGCTCGTTCTCGAGTCATTACCGTAGAGGCATGGAGTGAGCGTAATGATTTTCCTCTGGGTATGTATGAGGAGATTTGGGAGTCAATAAGTTACACTCTGCATTCTTCAAAGATGAGAGTTAATTGAGCTGAAACACAGTGATTGCCATCCATTTTTCATTTACTTTGGGAACTAGTTATACCAACAAGGTGGAATTGCACCAATTTGTTTCGGGATTAGAACAGAAAACCTTACGTGAACAATGACTAAATTTGGAATAGAATGTTAAAAAGCATCTGGATAAGATGGTCAGTTGTCCCAATACCTGTACAGTCATATAGTGTAGCTTATATAGTGTTCAACATTTTTGGACTGCTAATTGGATGCAACATGCTGCCACCGCTGGGCCCCTGAACAAGGGCCCTTCAATCTCAACTGCTCAGTTGGATAAAAAAAATGTTGCTCTGGATAAAAATGTTGTACGTGTTTTCAAATCAGGTTCTAATTAGAAAATGAAGTGGAACAAAGGAAGTATTATCTCAAATATAACACAACTGATGGGATGTAAGCTGTGTACAAGACAAGTTAAGGGAAAATAACGGCAAACACACGTAATGCGATGCCGCTAACGTTAGCATCTATGAATGTAATGCAGTGTTCAGATCTAGAAAAGAAACCACACGACGGTCATGTTCTAATTTAAAACCCCGTTGTAAGACGTCTCACCATCGGCGTGTCGTTTTGAGAATTTGTTCTTATTCGGTATCAGACTGTTCTCAGGGATGTTTGGCTCCACCAATCATGTTCCACGCTGTATTTATTGAAGACTGTTACGTTTTCATGCCGTTTTACTTCTCCTTCTTCGTTGCTGATTTTTGCAGAATCAAAGAAATTGATAAACGAAGTGATTGCTGCTCAGGAGGTTTGTTTCC
>JAOUQX010000003.1:3304890-3316595 GCA_028566295.1 Liobagrus marginatus
TACAGCGCCACCTAGACCCTTAACAGGATAAACACTAGATAACAGATGGATACTAATTAGAGATTTCAGTGATTTTGTATCGTTGTCATTCGATGAAAACATTTAATCAGGTTAATCTATAACTGCTATGAACTATGATACATCCTGATTAAGCTCAACGTTAAACCTTACTACGTGAGGTATTGAATTAAAAAAATACATAGCTGGTTTAGAAAAAGTCGTGTTTCGCCCGAAGATGGAAACTTACATCAAACGTGCCGTGCTTCAGTGCAATAAGTGCACACAACTTTAGATTTATCCAAACTAAGGTCTAATCTACAAACTTTTTATTATTATTAAGTTATCAAACAATGATTGGTAGCCATCCGCATAGGACTAACAGGAAGCTGTTGGGATCAAATTTGCGTTTAAAAGATAATAACGCGTTAAAATGTCTATATTAATCACATATATTAATGCATATGTTACATTGCATTACAGGTACATTGACTTTGTTTGGTGTCTAGTTTATGAATGTTATCATATGCAGTAAATGAAGTTATGCAGGAAAGTGTTATGCATGCAGTCATTTGTGTCTATGTTGTGTTTTACATTACAACATTTGCATTTCCTCCCATTGTGCAGCTGCTGGATAACCAATAAGACGGTGAGTCACATCACAGTGAACGGATATTTGGGGCTGGTTTTACTCTTCAACACAGCAATCATGGTTGTGATTGTGGTGAAGTTGTGGAAGTTAAAATTAAGAGGTGTCAAGACTGGGAACAAGATAAAAAGGTTGTTGAAAGACTTGGCCACTATGCTGGGGCTCAGTGTGGTTTTGGGACTTCCTTGGACACTGGCCTTTAGCACGTATGGACCGCTGAGTTTAGCCGGAACGTATCTATTTACGAGCCTAAATGCTTTTCAAGGTGAGTGAACGATGTTACTAATCATTCTCAGTCTGGGCGTTCACTAATCATTCTCAGTCTGGATTTCATTAACCCTAACTCTAATCTTTCCTCCTCTATGAATGATCTTTCTGTTGAAAACAGTGACTGGACATGTGATTGTTAATGATTGTGTCTTTCAGGGTTTTTTGTGTTTCTGTGGTTCTTATCGATCACCTGCAAAGCAACTTATGAAGAAAGGACTTCAACAAAGTCTTTCTCCTTGAGTCATTTCAGCACATGATAGCGGCGATGGGTTGAACTGCAACGTATTCAACCTGAGACATAACACTGATATACTGTACATGAGTTCATCTAGTTTGGATAGTCTTTAATTTATAAATCAGATGTTCATTAAATTTAATCATTCTGTGCGGTATTCTACAAAAAAAACGTTTGGGATCTGTTTATATAAACACAACACTGTCTGCGTTTACGTTGTTCCATTTATGACTAGGGACCTGTTCGGCTATTTTCTTTAAATCAGTCGATAGCTTTACAATTTACATTTAATTACCTACGTTTAATTAGGTACGTTTAATCACATGCATTTAATTACGTATGTTTAATTACGTACGTTTAATCACATGCGTTTAATTACGTACGTTTAATCACATGCGTTTAATTACGTACGTGTAATTACATACATTTAATCACGTACGTTTAATTACGTACATTTAATCACGTACGTTTAATCACATACGTTTAATTACGTAAGTGTAATTACATACGTTTAATTACGTACATGTAATTACATATGATTAATTACGTCCATTTAATCACGTACGTTTAATTACGTATGTTTAATTACGTACGTTTAATCACATATGTTTAATTACGTACATGTAATTACGTAACTTTAATTACGTGGGTGTACTTACATACTTTAAATTACGTACGTTTAATATACGTACAATTAAAAATTATATCTGTAAAATGTAGAGTCAGTGTATATAAAGCTTTTTTTTTTATCTTTTGTGTGTTTTATAATATTGGAGCAAACATTAAAATGTACTATACACTATGGACAAATCTATTGAGACTCCTGGTCATCGCTTTTTTTTTTTTTTTTTTACACCTTATTCCAAATTTAGTCTCGCTTAACTATTAAAACCTCCACACATCTGGAAGAGCTTACTACTAGATGTTGGAGTGGAGGAATGTTCTCATTCAGCTACGATAGTATTAATGAGATCGGACATTAATGTTGGGTTGAGGAGGTTCTGGGGTTCAGTTGATTCCAGAGGTATTTAAAGGGGTTGGGTCAAAGTTAATGCAATTCTATATGTGCAGGACACTCGAGTTCTTCCACTCCAATACAACACACACCACGTCTTCATGGAGCTTAGGGACTTTGTGCACAGGGGCATTGTCATAAAAACAAGTAAAACATCCTCGGGGACAAACTGCTTAAATATTATTGCTGGTTACACTGTAAAAAATAAAACATTACAAAAAACGGCACAAAAAATAAACAACAACGGTAAAAAAGACTGGAAGCAGAATTTCGTTTACAGAGAAATTCCGTTAAATTACAGAAAATAACCATTTCACAAAATTACAAGCAAATATTGTAAAAATGCAGAATAGAATTTACGGTCAAAATGCATTAACTTACAGTATATACTGTTAATAATGTTTTTAAACTATGGAAAAACTACTAAATTACATCAAATTACATAGAAAACAAGCTTTTAACCTTCAGCTTAATTTCCATAAATGTAAGGTTTTATTGAGTTATTGCTAAAACATATTCAGGCGCATCTTAGGTTGGTGCCCCCGAACTCACCAGCACGTGGACGAACGACACATTAAAAATGGCCGCTTGTGTTGTTTCTTTAAAAAAATCCAAAGCGTCCCCTTAATCGTTCGAGGAATCCTGACTTATTCCTTTTCACCGTCTTTTCTCTTCCAAAGTCCCTTACGATGTTTAAAAACTTGTCCTCCATCTCTACATTGTGTAAATACATATCTCTGGCCAGCTCATTCATCGTCCACTCACATTTAGCCCTGTTTCGTTTCTCTTTCTGCAGTTCCAACCTTGCGGTCATCCAGCCGGTCTGCTGGTCGCGACTGATCATTTCTTGCTTTCTTTCCCACAATTGCATTCTCATCTCTCTATCCTTCAAGTCGTCCTCTAACATCTCTCTCTGTGCACCGAATTTTTCGTTCATCTCTCTCTTCATCTGCTCCATCTCCCTCATCCTCATCTCATCCCTCTGCTGAAAAACTTTCAGTTGTTGTCTTTCCTGATTTCTTTCCGTACTCATCCACCACATCGCTCTTTTCATCTCAAGCTTCTCATCCTCCTCTTCCTCGATGCATTGTGCCATCCATTTCTTTTCCTTCGTCCACTGTTGCTCGATCGTCTTTATCCGGTCATTAATCAGTTCTCGTTGCTGTTCGATCGCCCTCTGGCTCTCGGTCATCTTGTTCATGCGCTCCGTACACTCCTCTCTTTCATTCTGTCTCTCCGTCTGAATCATTAACACATATTCTATCAAATCCTCTTTTTCTATCCGTCTCTCGCTCTGTATACTTTCTTTGCACTGTCGCATCCCGTCCGTCTCTTTCTCCATCTCTGCCTTTAGCGTCGTTATGTATTCTAGCGTCCTCTTTCGTTCCATCGCTTTTTCTTTCTTCATAAATTCTTCAAGTTCGCAAACCTTTCTTTTGATCTTCTTCAGACATTCGGTCAGCGCAAACGTTTGTTTTTCCAGCCTCCTTCTTTCTTCCTCTTTTCGTTTCTCTTCTTGCTTTCTCTCCAGATTATTTTCCATACTCGTCCTAATCCTGTCCTCTTTTAGCCAGTCTTCTATTATTTTCTGCGTCTCTTTCCTACATATATACATCCAGTCCTCACTCGGAGACGTCATCTCAGCTGAGAGTGTATCGTTAATCCAGCTGTTCCTCTCTGTCATCCCGGTCTTCTCCTTCCGTATGCAGATTTCATGGACGAGTTCTTTACAACGATGTTCCGTTTCCATTCGTGTAATCTCTCTTTCTTTTAACAGTTGGTGGAGCACCCACGCTTTAATATCTTCCATGTTGTTTTACTGAGTTACGGTGGTTTTCAACGACTGTCTTTCCTATTAAAAAAATATATACATATATACTGTATATTATATACATTATATATATGGTTCTTCCTGGTTATTTGTTAACGTTTACAGCGCGTTGTAGATAAAATGCATACACGGTTAATTCAATATATGGAAACACTTCTGTTTACATTTTTTTTGCCGCTGCGTCACTATGACAGGACTATGACAATGTGACGTGGCGGTTTTAATTCAACTTTTCCAATCATTTTTATGAAATAGCTTTTGCTTCGTAGGTCCTAGAAACTCCAAAGTCGGTATAGTAACACATCATACTGTAATCACATGGTATGCCAATTTTCAAAACTTTTGAGCGTATTGTTCTAGAGGCTGCCATAGACTCCCATTTTAGGGGAAAAAACAAAAAAACAAAGAAAACGCACGAATACAACATTGGTCGGGCTTGGCCCATAATAAATAAATAAATAACTTGCAGGATTTACAAACAGCGTTTGTTTTGTTGATAGAAAACAAATGTTATTACTTATTTTTTATGGTATTCATGCAAACATATATTAAAAGCAATTTTATTATGTAGGTCAAATGTGCAGCATTATGTCATAACATTTTCCGTCTAAATAAATCAATAAAAACAGTTATAATGTTATAACGTTGATTGTTACTGGTTGCATTTTTCTAAGAAACAAATCATTGAGCGCTTAATATTCGGTTTCTTCATCACCTTAACTACAAAAAAAAGTAGAATTTAAATAACTAAGAGAAATTGAATGCAATGATGTAATCTTATGTAGTTACAGTACATAAGTCGTAGGACATTTAATTTAATCAGAAATCTAAGTCGAAAGGTCTGTGTAGAGTTTGGTGCCATATAACGTTATTTTATTATAAACTACTATTATATTATTAATTATATTATATTATTATAAACTTAAACAGCAGCTTACGGTCTTTTTGTATCCTATGACTGTGAATCTGTCCGAATATCTTCTTACTAAAAACTGTTCTCTAAAACTTCATCCTGTGTTTTCTCTCGCTCGGTCAATCTGCGTTTGAACGTTAAACTTTCCTGTTGTCCTGGAAGCGGAATTATCCATTGTGGTGTCAAAGTAATGGCACCGTTGTTTTTTTACACTGCACCATTTCAATCTTAATGGATCATTTTATATATATGTATATATATATGTATATATATATGTGTATATATATATATACCCACAATTATTTCAACATTTGCATATAATTTGTTTTATAGCATATTAAACCTTATTTACAATCCTTAAGAAAAGTTGTATGTAGATGTAAACTCTATACATAATTAAAAGGTCTAGTATACAAAGGGCCTGAGATCCAAAATGACTATAGGACAGTTAGTTTGCAGTTGAACTGTTTGGCAGTTAGTTTAGTTTAAGTTTAGCAGTTTTGATGAAGGTTAAAATCAGAAACAAATAACAAAATGACAGCGCGACGCAGATAAAAATATTAAATGATAGAGAAAAAAAAACAAAACAAGAGCTGTCATTTATTCTAGTAACTATTTACAGCAAGAGATTGTGTTTTATCCGTTACACCATTAACACGGCATCATTTCCTTTTGTTGATTACGTGACTTTGTATTTGTCTCACTTTATGGTTTGGTGTTGGTCATGGAGCACAAATAAGAAATCATATCATAAAATCTTTTGTAAATGATCCTCAACAATTTGATTTCGCATACAAAGTTTTATTAAACGAATGAAAAGACAAGAAAGTTATAAAAGTATTAAAAAAAAAAGTGCACAAAACCTCTTTACAGCATCAATTGTACAGACATGTTTGAATAAATACTATAAATAAGAAAAGACAAATTCATGTTTAGTTAAAACCGCTCATAAAGCACATCATCAGTGACTGAAAATGTACCAAGTTAATCGTTTCCCTGAACCTTAGTGACCGTATGAAAATAAACAGCTTAGCAGTCTGAATGCCAGCGAGAAATTATTGCTGTTATTAATACAACAAACACTTAATGTCAATTCCTATTTCCTAAAAACGCATCGCTAACCGAGTTTCTTTGCACCATTACTTCGGATAAGAAGCTGCCTGAGTAGAAAAAACAACCCGTTGCAAAAGGCAAAACGCCATCACATTAAACAATTTAGAAGATACACACAATCCTGATGCAAACATCTTAACCTTATTGCTGACATTTTTGTACATGAGCAAGAATAAGCGCAAAGCAAGCAGTGTATTACATCTGCTAACAAAATTAACATTACTTATTATTTTTCCACTCCATCATCAACAGCTGCCTTTATAATCTGTAGTGAAAATAACTGGCGATCGAAATGATAATCAATTGTTTTGTTTTTTTTTAACAAAGAAACCGCTACACTGAACGCTAAACTACGTTACCCAAAATGTATTTAACACATGCTGTCTTAGCATGCTTTAATAAATATAACTTTGAATATCAAATATAAGCATGCACTTATTTTTGATGGATCGGTAACACGATTAAGCCGTGCATTTTGTGAAATCAGCACTTAAAAGTCAGACACATGCGTTTAATAAACAAAACAAGCTGTAATCGCATGTGCACGCCCCTTTTAAACCAAAACGGTGTTAAAACTTTTGCTTTACCAGCACACAGCTCGAATGAGCTTGTAGACAGCTAATGTGTTAAAAATAAAAAGTCAAAACCAGTTCTGTAACACACTAAACATTAGGGACACAATTTGCCATATTTCATGAATATTTATAATAACTCGATTTTACAAACAGGAAACTATGAGCCAGGTAGGGAGGCTTTCGGTGCACTGAAGAGAAAAAAAAAAAGTTACATTTACAAGCACTTAAAAAAAGAAAGCTATAGTTTACAGTGCCAAAATTATAAAAAATACCATTAAAAAAAAGAATCAAAATGGATTACAAGTCTTAAACAGTCAGTTTAGTCCTGATCCTATGAATATTTACTAATGCCCATACTTTGGTGTTTTTATTTTTATTTTTTACATTTTTTTTAATTGCTTTTATTTTCTATATTAAAAAAAAACTCAAACAGAAGTCACTAACCAAAAAAAAGAAAAAAGAACCAGCATTTATACAGTAATGTGGGAATGGTAGTCTGCCACTGGAGACAAAGTGACTGAGCCTCAAGGAGATGCTCAGAGGTATAATAAGGTCATCAAGTCTCCTTCAAGTCCTCTGGGAGGGGGGATGGCAGCGGATCTGTGGTACACGGGGGCTCCGGCGCCGGTGACGTTGCTGCCACTGGGTGCTGCTGCTGCTGCTGCTTGGGGCTGCAGCAGGGCTTGAACAGCCGGGGGTCGATGATGACTTCCCCGAAACGGCCTTTATACACAATTCCGCAGCAAACTTTCTGCCTGCAAACGTACAAACCGTAAACTCCCTCTTAGAGACATTCCAACGCTGGAAAATAGGCAGCTTTCGCAGTCTAGTTACATTAGAGGGTGAACATCTGCATGTAGTACTGCCTTTAGCAGTGATGGACAGTAAACAAACAGAAACGACTGCTTTAACATCAGTCATAAAACTGTTACCCTGTGACACCACGACCCAGATACTGCTGTTGCTCAGAGTGCGCTTACTTTTACTCAAGCCTTGAAATATGCAGAGCTTAATTTTATACTAGTTGACGTTAACCACGGCATATTTTCTCCGATTAATAGACGACAAAAGTGAAAACCAAGAGCAAACTTTCAGGAGGAGCAACTAACTACAGCATCTTTCTACAAAGTAAGTAATCAGAGAACGCATTACATAACAAAAGCAATTCCTCTACACCTTTATCAAAGCCTCAGTTTAAGACTGTGCGGAAATATCAACAAAACTAATAACGTTTCTATATAAATGAAGGTAACGGGTTGTGTGAGGTAGAGTTTAATTTATATAAATAAACAAAACCTCCATTTACCATCCAAGTCTTTAACTATGCACTTGCTCACTTGTCTACAAGACTGTTTACCAATTAGCACTCACTCCAACCCAAATCCATTTTCGGTTCACCATTTTCTAAACTGTTTGTCCATAAGCTTTCTTTTCCTTTCTTAATGATTAACATTTTATTTAGCAATATATAATAATAAAAAAAAAAAAAAAAACATTACCATCATACTGTATTTTACCTTTTCCAGTAGGAGAGGTCAAGAAACGAGAAGCCTGCTGGACTCGGGCGTCTCTGCTTGGTCTCAACATCTGAACCGTCGTCTGATTGATTACTGTGGCTGGGAGACTGAGAGGGAGACATGCTGGAGGTAGTGCTGTGGGCATCTGAATCTAAAAAAAATTTATTTTTTTATTTAGTGACTAGCATTCATTTCAAAACAGTCACACATTATTCAGTAGATTTCTCTTTTAAACTTTTTTTTTTTTTTTACATAGTTATAATTCATTAAAACTGCACTTACATACACCAACTGCGTGATCATAAACACTTCACTTTAAAAGTTTATACACTGTTTTTTACAAATAAAGAAAACAAACTAGACACTAGCTACTGGACGCACTTTGTCGTTTAAACTTGTGCAGCTTCTTCAGTTTGCTTTTCTTCTTCCCGTCGATATTCTTCACTTTTTTTGGTTTGGTGAGTTTGAAGCCAGGTCCAGCTCTCGCATCCACCACCTTTAAAATAAATACATTTATGAAGATACATGTATAATTTAATAGAAGCATCATTTTTATCCTGAGTCGCTGTGCAAGTTTAGCGAAGCAGATACATACATGACTCCAGTTCTTCTTTGATCCGTGCGGTAATTTTTTCCATCGCTTCACGAGCAGTACACAGGCGTTGCAGATGTCGCCCACACGATCTTCAGATAATCTAATTTAATAAATATATAAAACCCCACGCAAAAAAAGTTAGCACCGGACTAGATTACAGCTGGATAAAGCTGTAATACTAGTTCCCATAACTTTATATGAAGACTGTTATGCATCAGGTAGATGTGATGCAGGTAGCAAATTACATACATGCCATTACAAGTATGAAACGTGTAAATATTTGAGTGGTTTTCTTTGACCTCTGTCTCTGTAGAATAAGAGTCTAGTGCTCTTCACATACGTTTTATACATTACTGGACACAGTTACATTTCACACATTCTGCGCTGCTTTTCACATGCTCTGAAACGTGACCTGATTATTTCGCTCACGCAGTCGTCATTCTTATCAAAACAATCATTAACACACCGCAAATCCGGTTCATTTTCATAGATTGTGATTCAGGAAACTTAACTTTTTTTTCTTTCTTCAGAAACTCTCGCACAAATCATGCCGACATTTTTAACAATAATTAATTCCTTACAAATAAATATGAAAAATAAAGCTCATTTTTTCCCCAGTCACTATGACATGCCATGTTTTGGACAGACAGAAAAATACTGCACAATGCAACACACAGATAAGCAGTTAGATGAACTGTATGTAAACAGTACTAATATTAATTTCATAGGGTAAGGATTTGCAGTACTGCTCACCCGAAACACAAGCGGAAAGTCTCCTCGTATCTGCTGCTGTCCGTGAAGCGGGAACTCGACGACTTGGTCTTGCAAATGCAACAGCCTTCGTGGCTGCGATAAATCTTGGATTTGTGAAATCCAAACATGGCTGGTTGATCCTGTATGTGCACACAACAGACAGTGAAGCAGATTAAAACCAAATAAATATAATAGAATCCCACTCAGACAGAACACAGTCAAATTATTGCAACCATACCAAAAAAAAGAGACATAATTCAAAGAAATACTATAATTTATCGCCATTACTGGGTAGTGAAAAGGCTAAACCAAATCTGAAAAAGAAAATTATATTTATGTACAGGGCTATAAATGTTTACCTTTCTACCACTTTAAGTTACTTACATTGCTCAGCATTGCCACTTACAAAAAAATTGGGAATTTTATTGAAGGAAAATTTACTTATTCCGTTTTGCTTTTACATTAACTATAAAACAGAAAATTAGTTTACAGGCACGCTTAATCATAAAAAAAACAGCAGGAGTTTCACAGATTTACTGCAATGTTCAGATCTGGGAATGATTCATTATCTTATAGAAAGGGATCTCTATGTAATATAATGCAATAAAGAAAAATTGTACCACCATCAAAGCTTTGCATGCAAATTATTTTCTAGTAAATATTTCAACAGTTATGAGTTCATGGTTAAGAATCATACAAACAAACAGCACGTGCGGTACGTGACCTCGTCCAGGACAAACTAAGGACTGGCAAACCCGAAAGTACATAAGAAAAACGTTTTTTTTTTTTTTTGTTTTTTTTTTACATTAGATAGCTAGATAAAGTTAAATAAACTCGGTACATAAGAGGGTTATTATAACTGAACGGTTGTGTACAGAACTTCAACTTAATGCGCCAGCACGACAGTTAAATGTAAACAGCTGAAGAGACTCGGTGTCTTAAATATAACCGCGAAGCCTCGGTTTACAAACAGGAAATATAACTCCTTGTTAAACATTGTTTATATGATTCGTTTTAATATGATGTTTTTATATTTAAAAGCAGCGAGTTAGGTTAACTAGAGCGTTTTGTGTGCATGGAAGCGCGAGACAAAAAGGAGTGGGAGGTCCCATGCCCTTCTTTCTTTCGTTTTTAAACACGTATTTACCACAGATTATCTTTTTGGCTAAATTCTAAACTCATTTTATAGTATTTCGGGTTTAATATTTCGCGAAACGTCGGAATTAACGGGTGTCCGTTACCTCTATTCAAACTTTCACCCACTGAGAGCGCCAAATCTTCCTCGGACGGCAGTTAGCTATTGTTAGCATGCTGCCATGCCACGCGCCGCGTCGGTGCACGCGCTACTACACCATTGTCAAACGTACTTATTCAAGCTGCACATGTGAAATAAACAAGCATATTCACACCAACACACGTAATACAGAGTGTTACGTACATGTCACGGCGTTTAATCACGACTTCACACCGATAAAAACAAAGAGCTTACCGTCGGAAACTTTGAAATTCGGTCCGTTTTATTCCTCCGCACTGCGCATGCCTTACTACGGACCGCACGCACATGAATCGAGGCGCCTCATTAGCATACAAATACCAGAGGAAAACGGCGCGGCGGTTCACAGGATGTCCATATAAGGAGCGTCAGCGCCTCAGTTTAAACGTAAGCTCCACCAATCGACGATTCTTTCCGCCATTTAAGAATGTTGCATCTTGGGAGATGTAGGAACATTTTCCCTAACCGACATGTTAGGAAGCGTTTATAGAACTCGCGTTCCCAGAATACTTTGCTTCGAAGTAAAGCGCGTCGTGTTTATTTCTCAAAAGGCGACCAAAAGAGCGCGAAATCAGCGTTTTGTTATCTCCGCCCATATTCAGACAAACCCCGCCTCCTGCACATATAAACAATCCAAATTCTGGTTAGTGTCTAGCAATGAGGCCACTATCTATCTAAGTTAAAGTTCAGTTTATTGGTCACATGCACATCATACAGGACAACCCTTTGATTCCGCATGTCCCAGCATACAAATTTGAACGCTGGGGTCAGAGCGCAGGGTCAGCCAGAACGAAGGGCGCCCCCAGAGCAGGTGAGGTTAAGGGCCTTGCTCAAGGACGCAATGATGGTGGCTTGCCTGGTGCAGGGCTTGAACCCCTGACCCTCTGATCACTGACCCAGAGACTTATACCATTATGCCACCACCCCTTAGCTATCTATCTATCTATCTATCTATCTATCTATCTATCT
>JAOUQX010000003.1:3341420-3357300 GCA_028566295.1 Liobagrus marginatus
ACACACTAAGTTAACTGGGATAGACTACAGCGCCCCCTAGACCCTGAACAGGATAAACGCTAGATAATGGATGGATGGATGGATGGATGGAATAAAGCCAAAGTGCTGAGGAGGAATTCTCACGGTTGAACAATACATTTTGAAACATATGCTCCTCTAATTGTAATCTCCACTGTATGCGCAAAAACACAGTAATATCTTACCTGTTGTGACCATTTCTGTGCTTTCTCTGTGAGGTACTTGTACACTACGGGTTTGCCCACTAAATAAGACAGCATGTAGCAGAACGACGCTCCCAGCCCCGAGCACTGAGAACGAAATACCCGGACGTTACTAAGTAAAACGTAGGTAATCATAAAATCAATTCAAACCCGTTGTAACAATTTGCTTCGTAATCACAATTCCGTATGAATAATTACACGTACCAGGCAAACCAGGAATAGGGCTAAGGGGAAGGGATACAGATAACCAGAGAGGATGCTGAGGAAAATTGAACCTGGAATGGCAAACGTCTGGAGGCTGAAGAAGAGCTGTTAAGGACAACAGATTCTAGACTTTAATCTAGACTAAACTGTACTAATCCGGGCCTTTCATGGCATGGCGTGTGTTCTAGAGTTGATGCCCAACAGACGTTCTGACATCAGAACCTTTTAACGTTGAGGCTGAGAAATGAGAGCTGTTGGATTTTATAGCAGAGTTAACAATTAAATATAAAACACACCATAACAGGACGGAATTATACCATAAAGGCAAAAGTATTGGGACACCTGACCATCACATCTATATGCGTTTTTAAAACATCATACGACATATTTACTCTCGCTCGTACTCCTATAAGAATCTAAAACCTCCAGAAATTATTTCCAGTAGCTTGTGAAGCGGAGAGACGCTCCTGTAATGTCGAGGTTAGGAGGTTCTGGGGTGCAGCCGGTGTTCCAGTTCATCCCAAAAATGTCCCAAAAAAGAATAGCAACGCAAAACATAGATGCAGCTCATTGGTACGTGGTGTTATGGTGGGCTATTTTTAAAACGGGGGCGTGGCGGACTCATGTGGTCCCTTTGGACGAGTTGGTGCTCGCAGGCATCATGCTGGTGACCCCTGCTCTACACCCACCACAACACACCATGTTTTAATGGAGTTCAGGGGTGTTGTCATGATTAAGGGCCTTGCTTAAGGGCTTAAGGGGTGTTGCTGGGACTTGAACTGATCAGCAGTTTAAAACTGTAACCCGCTGCGCGTTCAATCGAGCTTATTAATTACTAGTTATTCTGAAAGCTGATCATTTAAAGGATACAAGACGTAAGTAGCAAAATATGCTACGAGCACTTGGGTGTAATAGGTGTCCTTATATTTGGAGAGCACTGTACCCAGTGCCTTAGCGTCGTCCATGTCTTTGGGGACTTTTATCTTGTCCCTCTCGTCTCTGAAAAAGAAACGTTAGCATGAAATGCATGCGGCGGCTTTCGACTAAAAAGGGTAATCATGTCATAATCATAATCATAACTGGATGGCTTTAATGTAGAACTTAAGGTTTCGGTACAACACTAGCCACAGTGCTATTAGATTAAACTCATTAGTACACTTTCTTTCTGCACTTTACAGCTAATTTATTGTCCTCCGATCCCGCACCCACCAACAGACTCTCGTAAACCTGAACGCATGCTTGCTCGAAGACAGAAACAAGACGTATATCGAAATCTGTTGTGTAATAACCGTTAATACATTTTTATAATTTAGCTCCAGGTAACAAAAATGTACAACCAAGTTAATTTCTTATTTTAATGACATAACACATTACCAATTTCCATATGAACTATAACAGTGTAACATACATTTACATTAACAGCTTCCCTTTTCACTCATGATCATAAAATTAATGAACGGCAAAGAAAAACTAAATAAAAAAACATCACTCTCTTTCAAATGAATGTTTAATGTATTATGACCGAGTGACAAACCTTCCTAATTAATAACAGTGCACTCACTCGCTCAGCTCAGGGAAATTCCTGTAAACCAGGTACATGACCGAAGCAGCGCAGGCAAAGATGGAGATCAGGATGAGGAGGGACATGCGTGCGGATCCGGCTCCGGTATACGACGCTTCTGTACAGGAAACACGGGATCAAAACATGGCAACTCATCATATGTAAAGCAGGGGTGTGCAAACTTTTTTTTTGTTGTTGTTTTTTCCCTTCGATTTTACAGTCAAGATACATTCGGTCTCTTATTCAAGAACTGTGAGCCACGACGACCAAAAGTTTTGTATTACAGCTGTATTTACTTTTTTGATTACGCAACTCCAAGCCACATTTAAATGTCTAGGAGACGAGTTATCAGTCGTTCCATTAATATTCTTTTCTTTTTGTTCTCTCGGAGTCATAATAAAAGAAACAACACAAAGCCACGGATGTCATGTTACACAGAAATGAAAAACGGCAAAGTCCAAAAGACAGCATGTACGGCAGACGCGTCGAATATCGGCGCTAATAATCTATCGCGGTGGTCAAACTTTAACTAGAAGGCCTTTTTGGATAAGGAGTGTGTTTTAACAAAGAATTTGGAACAGGAAGATGAGTTGGACACGGAAACAATGAAAATACAAGACAAAGACAGAGATAAAAAGGATGAGAAACAAATGAGAGAGAAGGCATGAGGAAAAAGGAGTGAAGAAGAGAGCGAGAGAGAGAGAGAGAGAGAGAGAGAGAAGTTAAAGAATAAGAGGGAGAATGACAGAGATAAATGAGAAAAAGAGAAGGAAGGTGAGAATGAAAGAATAAAGGGAGAATGGTAGCCACAGAAGGGTGGTGGTGGTGGCGGGGCCGGCTCTGGGTCAGTGATCAGAGGGTCAGGGTTTTACATTTACAGCATTTAGTTGCCTAAGAGCGACTTACAACCAAGCAGTTGAGGGTTAAGGGCCTTGCTCAGGGGCCCATCATGGCAGTGCTGGGAATCGAACTCTGTTCTTCGGATCAGCAGTCCAACACCTTAACCACCGAGCTACCGCTTCACATGAGGGGTTCAAGCCTCGCACCAGACAAGCTACCATCATTGGGTCCTTGAGTAAGATTCTTAACCTCAGTCGCTCCAGGGGCGCCGTCTGACCCCAGCCTTCAAATTAATAAGATGGGAAATGCGGAATAAAAACATTACGCTGTGTGTGTGTGTGTGTGTGTGTGATAAATAAGATCTTAATTGGAAGATGGAAGCCTGTATCTAGCTGCTATGACACAAATGATAACGTGTCGCTTAACACTAAATCTAATCAGAAACAGCTTAACCCAAACTAAACCAGACTGAATTACTGACAGATTGCTTTGTCATAATGAGAAAACAGTCCTCTTTACTTACTCATGTTACTAAAATAAACGTTATTCCATCCTGAACATCATCATTAGTGTCACCTGTGTCAGTAAAACCTACAGTATATTACTCGATTAGCAGGAAATTAAGAGACAGAACTAAATAACTAGATCAGCTTTAACAGCCTTTATAACGGTTAATTACAGTCAGGTGTAAAAGGGCAAGATATTGCTTAACTTTGCGTCACGGGTTGCCAAATCCCCAGAAAGCCATTTCAAAGGACTATGTTCAAGCGCTTACACATAAACACACTGGAGTTTACACGCATCACATTATTGTGTTCATTGACTCATTAAAATCATAATTTAGTAAACAAAACGCACAACTTCCGTAAACACGGCTTTAACGAGCTATAATTTAAAGCGGAGTAATCTTTAAACGTCAAGAACAGGTCAGCGGCTTGGCTTTTCCTAACCACATACAACCAAGTCCCGCCTACGGCGCTCTGATTGGTTTAAAGTCAGTCGCGTGAGTTGGCTCGTGATCATCACTGGTCTGTGAATACCGGAACCATGTGTCAATCATATGTTAAAGGGCGTGATTTGTCGGAATACGGGTAGTAACTATAAGCAGTTTGTTATACCTTTGCGAGGCTGTGTTTCTTTTGTCGTCGCTTTCCCTTTAGTCAAAAGAACGTCTTCTGCTTCGCGGACGCCGCCTCTTTTCTTTGCCATGTTGTGTTGTTGAAGGTGACACCCAAAAATAAGCCTTTAGGGTCGCGCGCTAAGGACCGTCTAATTAGCCGGTTACTTCCAGGCACACTCTCAGGTTATTTCCCAACGAGCGCTGAGGCAGAATGACGCGCGTGACCTTTTACCTTCGTCTACTTCATTCATGAAGTAAGAGACGAAGAAGAAAGCGTCAAAGGGCGCCCTCTACTGTGACTCTGAAGTAACCTCAAGGATGTGACGTATGGGATTTTAAAATATGAAAACATGGAAAACCGTTGATGTCGTTCATATGTTAATATGCAGCGTTAATATGCATATTCATAGCATAGTATATTACATTATAGTAGGCTACTTTGTACTCTATTTTTAGTATTGTATACTACTATAAACAGTATTACTATTACTATTGCTATTACTATACAGTATATATATATATTGTCATATACATATTGCATATTGCATATAGATGTACATTTGTAACCTGTAATTACTGTACTCACTGCACCCCCCCCCCCCCCACCTATAGCAAACGTTCAGGTAATCGTCAAAGCATTTTACTGTATGTTGTACCACGTATAATGTACATGTGACCAATAAACTTTGAACTTGAATGTCACAATTGTTATAATAATGTAGCAATAATAAATATCAATCGACATGGTAAATACATTTAAGTGCACAATCTCAGACTAAGAATCAATCAAAATCTTGGATTCTGGAACAAAGCATGGATTATCATACACTTTTAAACCACATGAAGCTTTTTAAGTGTCTACACCTTACCAAGACTTCCAGGTGTTGGACTGCTGATCCGAAAACCGGGGTTCAATTCCCAGCACTGCCAAGCTACCATTGCTGGGTCCCTGAGCAAAGGCCCTTTAAACCTCAACTGCTCGGTTGTAAGTCGCTCTGGATAAGAGCGCCTGCTAAATTCTGTAAATGTAAAAATTCAATTCAATTCAATTCAATAAGCTTTATTAGCATGACCATATGTGTACAGTATTGCTAAAAATGTAAATAAAGAGTGAGACTAAATCTGGAATAGGATGTTCAAAAACACATATAGATGTAGTGACCAGGTGTTCTCTGTATGGTGTAAAACACGGTGCCCCAAAAGTCAGGACCCAGTATGAGTAAAATTACATTAAAAATTTTTTTTTTTAATTATACATGTAGGCTCTGCAGACATCCTGCATACATGGACTTGTTTACATTAGTAAAATTGAAGTACATTGATAATTGGTAATTGGTAATTGATTGGTAATAAAAAAACATACCTAAAAATAATAAATCTGATCAAACTAATTTTGAAATAGAAATGAAAGTTAAAAAGTTGAAGTTACGTTTATTGGTCACATGCACATCATACAGTACAACATAGTTAGATAGAAGATAGTCTAAATATATTTAGTACTTTTTGTTTGAATAGAATAATAACATACTTTTAAAAATAATGAGCTCCAAATGGTCAAATGTGCTAATTATTCAGCATTTAAACACGTCTTAAATGACGTCTTTGTAAAACGTCTTCACCCATTCATAAAAATCGAACTGCAGTTCCCATAATGCTTTACGCGCAGAGCGGAAGTAGTGTGTGGAAATTTTGGCGCTGATCTATCCGGCCTGGTCACAGCCTTCTTCCTTTCGCGCCGGTAGCTGGAGAGCCGCGCGTCCCATGTGCGCATTGCCTCGGACTTTTAAAGATTACTGAGCTTTCCGCACCGAGCCACACTTTAAGCCTGGTTATGGATCCTAACTCTCTAATTGAGGCCCTTCGGGGCACAATGGACCCGAATTTGCGAGAGGCCGCCGAGAGACAGCTGAATGAGGTACCGTTACGGACTTACGGGATGATGATGATGATGATGTAGTGTTGGTGGTGTTGGTTTTATTGGTATCGGCGGCGCGCATATATTGGGCCTCGCGCTCATTGGGGCAGTGTGGGGTCTCTGTTTAGCGCCTGACTTGATCATTATCGTCCCCAGTTTTTAACGTATATTCGTTAAAGTTGTGAACAGTGTGTGTAACTTGACTCGAAACGGCGTTGTGTTATATTGTGACACAAGGCCACTTGCAATTTTGTTAGTCTTCCTAGTCTTTTAGCTAGCTTTAAAGCTAACAATCATAACGGCGAGAAATAAGCTATCAGCATTTCCCCCAAATTAAATAAATTAATTTCCTCCTTCTCTGACAATTTCTCAGATTGCCGTCCAGTAGGTTGATTTTTAGCTTCCAAAACCTAACATTTCACCGTTGACGTATGTTGATGTTGGCTGCGCGCGTGTTAGCTTATCTTAGCCTAGCCTAGCTTAGATCGCCTCAGTCGGGTTCAGGGAGTCTCTCACGTGTCATGTGGTTGTCGCTGTTGTTGCTCTTCATGGCGATTCGGACGGTCTTGCTAACTTGAAGACCAGTCAAAATATTGGCTAACTAGTCGAATTAATATTAAACTAGCTGTCGGCCATTTTAATAAAGCTTTTTGTACACACAAATGTCACTTGGAAAAGTTAGCTTTGCTAGCTTGTAGCTCGGGCCGATAACGTCTGCTAACATGTCAGCTGTCTGAGTTGATAGCACTTGCTAACAGTTTGGTTAAGATTACACGCGCTGTTTGGTCCATTTATTGTTTGATTGTGTTTAATTTCACCTTGAATTTTTCATTGACGATTAATGAAAGCCTTTTTCTAGCAAATGCTGATTGAGTTTAGCTTTAAAAAATCTCTTGACTGTGTGTGTTACAACAGATGCTAAAGAAAGCTAATGTGCCGTATATTCCGAGTTTAATTTATTTTATTATTTATGATAAATTCCGTTGAATTTATATTATGTCATGTTTGACACTAACTCTTAAAGTGAGTTTTTGTAACTATATATATATTTATTGTAAACATTGACACGTAGTCGTGTACAGTACTGTATTCTCATGAGCTTAGTTTACCACGTCGCACGGTACTTTATGACCAGTTTGACATAGTTATGTTGTGAGGAAGTGCTAATGCTAGGCGAGTCATGTTGTGCGGTATCCAAGGAGATCAAAAGCAAATCAGTCGCTGCTGAAAGTGCGCGTGCCAGTTAGAGCACGCGAACGCCATGCGTCGTATATGCACTAATATTTACAATGGGGAAGAGTATTTAGTTCAGTAGAGAATGCTCTCTTCTGCTTTCTTTAGCACCATTAATAGTGGATTCTTATCTCGGATTGGTTAGTTGATTTTTCCTCCTCTGTCAACAGGGAAGGAGTCCAGTGTCAATGCTGTATGAACATTGGAAAGAGATGATGCTGATTGGTTTCTCAGACATTTCACAATGTATAAACAGATTTTAGTATCACCTCAGTTCACGTTTCGCTCCTTGACGAATATATTTTTAATGGCTCGCATTGACTTCTGAGAAAGGAAGTCACTTATGAAATGACTGCTGATCTGTGAATGCTTCTTTGTTTTTTGGGGGGGGAGACTCACAAAAGGACATCTTCTGCTTTGGGGGGGTGTGCAAATGAGGCGTGGATGTATTGGGTTTATTTTTGTTTTGTTAAACATTTTCGGTTGAAATTTTACATCCACCATCATAAGGAATAATGAGAGATTGGGAATGCTGTTCAATAAAAAGATCAATATTTTTTGGGATCTATTACTGCTTGGTCTGAGCTTTAATTTACAGCATAGGATGTCTAGAATAATGACAGAATGACTTCAACAATACGTTTTATACGGACAAGGTTGTTTGTGTGTATATACACTGTTACTAGTCGATGTTCTTATAGAGATGGTATGTGATTGTAATCCCGGTGATCACCGGTGATCGTAAATCATACTTTATAAAAGAACTATTAACAGCTTACTTTCCCCCCTCAGCTATTTGGGGCTTTGTTAAACAAAGTAAAGTCTCATTTTTATATCTGTTCGGTATTTTGCCCTTTTTGGTCTTGAGTTGCAAATTCATGTGTTCATTTGCAGCTCATTACCTTAAAAAGTTGAAATGAAAGCAGACCATCAAAAAAGATAGTTCATGACTTTTAAGAAAGAAATGCAACTTTAGTAGATCATTATTGGGGTGTAACATCAGCTGTTTCTTCACTTGTTTACTTGTGTGATTTTGTAATCCCTTTAACTCACTAACTGGCACTTAAAACGTAAAAAATGAACATTTTATTCAATAAAATGCGTCAGCCATAGTTGTTTACCTCTATAAAATAAACGATGAATGAAAAACTAGCTGTCTTTTTATTTATTTGTTGATTAGTGCTGAAATGTTTATTTTTTAGCATCGGGAACTAATCATTCATACATTTGCTCATCAGGCTGTTTGAGATTCAGTCCAGTACTGTTGTCTTTTTAAAAGTCCCCCGTCTTAATACGTCTACTGCAGCAGCTAATTTGCTGCGATCTGTTCCCTGACCCTCCTGTGGCCCCCGAATGAGCTATGTGCTCGGTTGTTTAAGAGGAAGTGCTTTGTAAAAGATACAGAGAGTCTGTTCGAACTCAGGAATGTGTTCTCTATTGCTGAAGCCACCGTGCTGGCCTGGCTCCAGGCGGTCCATGTGGACAGCAGGGTTAGATTCCTGGGTGCTGATACACATACCGTACCGTACGACTGAGAGAATGCAGCACCGGTGACATTTCACTTTCCTTCAAGTAATGTTTTCCCTAGAGTGCAGTAATTAGATAGGGTTAGGAAAGAAAGAGTGGGGTGGGGGGAGAGAGAGAGACAGGGGGAGACAGAAAGACAGAGACAGGGAGTGGGAGAGAGACATGGAGAGAGAGAAACACGGAATGAACATGTGTGTTGTTTTTTATTTGAAAGCAGTAAAGAGATATGTTAGGAAAGAAAAGTCAGGAGAGACAGACCTTAAAATCCCCCATCATTTTTAAGCGTCTCTTGACTAATCAGAAGTGTCCATGTGAAAGCTGCACTGTTTTTATACAAGTATAAAAATGTTTATTGCATCACGTTCCAGCGCGTTGATTACGCAGCAGACGAAATGGTTTAATGAATTAGAATCTTTCCTTTAAACTCGAGCGGAGATTTGGAGCAGACTTTAGAAATACGTATGTCGTCTCGCATTACTGGACTTCAGGATTCCTGGAAATGTGAAATGTTTTCAGCTGCTGTATCTGTATTTCATACTAAGAGTAATTCTTTTTTCTCCGTCCAACAGGGCCACAAGCAGGTGAACTTCACATCCACGTTACTGCAGGTGACGATGTCCGAACAGCTGGATTTGCCCGTTCGACAAGCAGGTACTCGTTTATTCACAGATGCACCAATGGTCTTGAGTACAAGTACTGAAAGAGAGCACCGAGATGTCAATGTTTCATCAGTTTAATCTGCCACCTGTGGCTGTCTGTGTGACATTCTGTCCGTCTGTCTGCATGTGATTTGTATAATTAGTTTATAAGTCTTTACATTTACTAGCCATGCGCCGATCCGATTTTTGCAGCCGATACCGATTTGTTGTCGTGGTGATCAACCCGATCCCTCAAGCTTTATATAACAGCGCTCTGATCTGCGTGAACCTTTTTTCAGATAAAATCATTCTATACATGTTGCCTTTGTTATATTGCGGGGTATGCGTTTGCTTACATTGCTCGGATGTGTGTGTCGAGTTCTGTATGAAGCCTCCGTGCGACAGCTGCACTGAACGTTTTTGTTAAAGCCGGACAACTTTATTTATTATTAATTTCATTCCGGACACTTTTTCAGTTTAGCTTATTGCTGGCTGGAATTGTCACACACATCAGCTCACAGCAGTTTCACGCCGCTCAGGCAAAAGGAATAAAGCGGTGATAACGTGCAGTCGTGTGAATGTAGTATAGATGACTATGCGAACGCATTTTATTGAGTCACTGGCTTGTAGTTCCTGTAGCTGTCATGTTTCCTAAAATAAAAATAAATAAATACGTGTTTCTGGGCCCTTGATCCATGCCCTAAACCCTCAGCTGCCCAGTTGCATAAATAAGATGAATATAAGTTGCTCTGCATAAGTGCGTCTGCCAATTGCTGTAAATGTTGGTCGCAAACAACCGCTCCTGCAACGTGAAAGCCTTTACTGTTGTGCAGTCGCAGGTTAAATAAAAAAATAAAAGTTGCCTGCAACCGGGACTGTGATTTAAAATTTTGGCCCCCTGAGTTACCTGAATAAACAAATGGTGTACAAACGGAATTAACTGCTGGCAGGAATGATTACACACCCTATACTTTAGGTAAAAATAAAGTGAAATTGTGTGGCTTGTGACTGGTTAGTTTCAGTTACAGAATCCGCTTTTGTAGCATCTGATATTTCAAATCAAAACCAACGAAGACAAAGTTAGGTTGGGTCGAGCCGCTTTGTTGCCAAAGCCTTCAGTACTGAGTAAAGTCAGCTACCTATACTGTTACACGATGGTATGTAAATTCCTAGTTACAACTGGTTCCAAAAACAGGTTGGTACCCTTTCCGTGCTGTTCTACAGACCGAGAGCTGCTGAATCGTAAGCGGCGAGGATTTTGGCTACGTTAGTATGTGTCCGCGTCAGCAGTTTGTGATATGATTCACGCCCATCTGAAGCATGTCGTAGCCATATAGCTTGGAAATTTCCCGATTCGATCATCTCATTAAAGGAGAACATGGCCAAAATAGATCTTTGGGGGGGGGGAAATGTATTTGATGCTTTAATCTAGTGCATGCCCTATTCATTAAAACACTGTATAATACCCATCATTGTAGCTACGGACGTCATCATAGTGTTTGTGTTCGTAGATTCTCCCAGACCGTCAATGTTTAATTGAAAATGCTGTCGGACCCGGTCATGCCTGTCGCACAGCGAGGCAGTGTGTTTGTGATCATGTTCAAGTTCTGATCATGCAGGATAGCTTTTGGCTTATGTAAGCCTGTAATATAGGCGGCAGCAATCTGTTTTTGCTTATCGTGCACGATTTTCTCCTTTAGGTGTGATCTATTTGAAAAACATGGTCACGCAGTACTGGAGCGAAGGTGACAACACGCACAGCGAAGTGCCTGGCAGCAACATCCCAGAAGAAGACCGCCAGTTCATCAGAGACAACATCGTAGAGGCCATTATTCACTCCCCAGAGCGCATCAGGTAACCGATACAGTACCTAAGCTACAGAGGGTGGCTGTTGTTGTTGTTGTTGTTGTTGTTTTTCTATCTCCCTAATTGTTTTTCTGTTCTTTCAGAGTGCAGCTCACCACCTGCATCCACCACATGATCAAGCACGATTATCCCAACAAATGGACTGCCATCGTGGACAAGATCGGCTTCTACCTTCAGTCTGATAACAGTTCCTGCTGGCTGGGCATCTTGCTGTGCCTCTACCAGCTAGTAAAGAACTACGAGTAAGACTAGAGCAGATGGTTAACTAATGTTGTTAAGCTAACACCGTTATGAAGGTAGGAGTTGCTGAATTGGGCGTGTGCACCACAGGTACAAGAAACCAGATGAGCGGCAGCCGCTAATTGCTGCCATGCAAATCTTCATGCCCATGCTGAAAGACCGCTTCATTCAGCTGCTGCCAGAACCCTCCAGCGATTCGGTGCTGGTGCAGAAGCAGATTTTTAAGATCCTTTACGCTCTCTTTCAGGTAGTCATGAGGTTTGTTTTTTTTTTTAATTGTAAAATTCAGCGTCCGTTTATCTCAATGGTATGTAACACTCGCTCTTCTTCCCGTCTCTACAGTACAATCTCCCTCTGGAGCTGATTAACAGGCAAAACCTGACCGAGTGGATGGAGATCCTGAAGACCGTTGTGGACCGTGATGTGCCTCCGGTAAGGCTGTTTGGGGCTGTGAGTGCGGACTGTGTGACCGGCTGCAGGTTAAACGGTGTGCGTGGTGTCTGTCTGCGTTTAGCGCGGTTTTACAGTCTGTGTTTTACAGTCTGTGATTGTGCTCACGCCACACCTGCGGCCACACAGCCACTGGAGATCATAGTACTGGCCTAGTGACGTTTACATAACCTTCTACCACTGGTCAGCCTCCATTCTCTCCTACAAAAATACCTTACAAGTCAAAATGGCAGGAAGTGTACGCCATGTTATGAAATGAGGAACATTGTTGGGAAGCATCAGTCAAAGAAAAAAAATATGGCTTGTTTCCCCAAATTAAAATGTAGATCACAAATGTACTGAATTGCAAATGAGAAGTTTGGACCTATGAGCTTCCTGGTTCTTTCTCAAACTTGTACCATAAAGTCAAACCTTAATTGTATTGGATGCGTTTGTGGAAGCGGTAGCTTTATATTTATTTTCCATATGACTGAGGTTAAAGGCTAAATTGTGATGGCTTGATTACTGGGTCAGGGAATCTCCAAAACTGCAGCTGTTGTAGGGTGTCCCGTGTCTGCAGTGACCCAAAATAATCAAAAATGGTGAACCGGTGACCGGGTCATGGGTGGTCAAAGCTCACTGATGCACATAGGGAGCAAAGTGAACCGCAACTCGCAATGTATAGGACTTATACGATCTGCTGCTAACATCTTGGTGCCAGATACCACATACACACCTTCAGGGGTCTAGTGGCCAAAAGCGGAACAACCACAATATTGTGGTCATAATGTAATGGCTCGTCGGTATACGATGGTTAGATGTCTGCATGTTTTTATTTAGTCAGTATTAAAATAATACTCCTGGGTTTATATACTGGATTTTAAGTTCATGCTGCTGACGTTGAGTTTAAAAGCACTTTACTGTCTCATGTTCGCATGTTCCTTCGCAGGAGACCCTGCAGGTGGATGAGGATGAGAGACCCGAACTGCCCTGGTGGAAATGTAAGAAGTGGGCTCTTCACATCTTGGCTCGGCTCTTTGAAAGGTACAGCATGCCTCCTCTCGCTCTCGGCTCCGTGTTGAATCACTGCTGAATTAGAAGCCCACGCTAAGCAGTGTGAAATACCGGACTAGTTATTTTTGGCAGTCATTTATTTTAAACTGTAGGATGAAATCATTCCCCAAATGTTTCTCGTCTCTTAAGGTACGGCAGCCCTGGCAACACTACCAAAGAGTACACGGAGTTCGCCGATCATTTCCTCAAGGGTTATGCCGTGGCCGCTCAGCAGGTAGGGAGCGTGTGTGTGTGTGTGTGTGTGTGCGCATGCGTACGCTTTAACGTCTCCTTGTAGCATTTGGTGCAAAAATGTTGAACTCTACTTCCTGTATGTTGTCACAGGTGCTGCTGAAGGTGTTGTATCAGTACAAAGAGAAGCAATACGTAGCACCTCGAGTCCTGCAGCAGGCCCTGAACTACATTAACCAGGGTATTGCTCACGCAGTCACCTGGAAAAACCTAAAGCCTCACATCCAGGTACAAACTTTGCCATTGTGTACTTGTGCAGTGTGTTGAAGGCCGTAGCAGTCAGCTGATTTTTATCTTTAGCGCTTGTTGGTGGAAAGTTGCTTAACAAGTTTCGAAATTGTTTGAGGAACTGGGGTTTACATTTCACTTGCAAAAATGCTTAAGCCATAAAACACTTGTATTGTAAATGTAAAGTTTATAATGCTGTTTCACTGTCAAGACCAATCTGTCACTATTTATAGCTATTATTATTATTCTTATATCCTACTACTATTATAATATCTCATTATATATAATGCACCTCTTTGTTACTATATTTCTCCTGCACCTTGTCAGTCTGTATACTTGAGCTTTTTCCTATACGCTTTATCCTATATGTATATTTATACGTGTAAATATACATATACGCGTGTGTATACATATATGTATTTACATATTTGCAATTCTTGCTCTGCACAATGACTAAGTTGAATCTAATCTAATAAAATTAGGTACAGTGGTAAACATCTCTCCTGCCACGTGGGTTCTTTTCCCAGCCATTAATGCGTGTTTGTGCGCTATCGGTGCCGGTACCAAGCTCAGATAAACGGGAGGGAGGGTTTTGTTCGGATGATCCGCTGTAGTGACTCTTAATCGGAGCAGCCGAAAAAATGCACTGAAATGACGTTTGAACAGAAATGTATTATTCAGTTCTATTTGAACTAGAACGTCTCGACCAGCTAATGCATTCTCTATGATTAGATTTACATGAACAGGTCATTGTCTGTTATAAAGCACATGCTGCGTAGCACACATTAAATTCCAGGAGTTGTTGTCCAGTGTGACGCTCTAACCGTAAATACCAAATGTTTATGGTGTGAGTTCGAGTATGAGAAATGCAACCGCTATGGAAAGTCAACGGAATTCTGGAAAGTCTGCAGTAAGAGGAAAGTCTCCCATGAGAGATTATTTACAAGACTTAATCATTTTTGTGCAACCGTTAGTTTGAAGAAAAGGAATTTATTCGGGTGAAATTAGTTTAAATAAAAGAAATTGTGTGTGTTTGATTCCAGGGCATCATTCAGGATGTGGTCTTCCCACTCATGTGCTACACAGACAGCGATGAGGAGCTGTGGCAGGAGGATCCCTACGAGTACATTCGCATGAAGTTCGGTAAGATGCAAATTCTCCAGTGTGTCAGTGATGCCATGTAAACGACGGGGAAGAGAAAGAGAGCGCGCCTTACTCTTGTTTTATCTTTTTTTGCTCAGACGTGTTCGAGGACTTCATCTCGCCCACGACGGCCGCTCAGACCCTGCTCTTTACTGCCTGTAACAAAAGGAAAGAAGTGAGCGCTCACAAAACGCCATCTGCCGCGACAAGGCCTCTGACTGTTTGGGCTCATGGCCATGTGTATAGGTCTTAACTGCCAACATGCTGATGTATCTACTCAACACCCCGCTGCTCATGTAGCGTCACTATTGAGCAGCTGCCGCCCGCGGTAGACTGAGGATACTAGAAAAGTGTGGCTATTCACGTTTAATTCATATAGAAATGTCTCTCGTTGACAAATACGGCCTTTGTCTTGTGTAAAAACTAGGAAATTAGTTTTTCAATACTGTAAACACATGAACACACAGGTGGTCAGACAAAGGCCGAGTTAAATTTGTATTCTCGTTCATTTGAGAATTCAATCAGCTTTAGTAATCGATTTTCACCGTAATAATTGGAGCCAAACCTTGTCGGGGGGAGAGGGGAGGAGGCTACTAGAAAGACTTCATGTTTTATTCTTTGTTGGTGGCTGCAGGTTAAACGGTGTGCGTGGTGTCTGTCTGCGTTTAGCGCTGTCTTACAGTCTGTGTTTTACAGTCTGTGATTGTGCTCACGCCACACCTGCGGCCACACAGCCACTGGAGATCATAGTACTGGCCTAGTGACGTTAACACGACCCTCTACCGCTGGTCAGCCTCCATTCTCTCCTACACAACTTTAAAGAGAATGTATCCGGTTTGGGGGGGGGGGTTAAATTAATTTTGGTTTCCCCTAGTTTGCATGCCAATTCAGTCCATACCCAACGTGTACGTAATGTTAGATGCTCCGATGCAGCCATCACATTTTATTATGACCCGTTTTGTCCTCATTAAACTTGGCTGCTCTCACGAGAGCCGATCTTTGTATTTATTTAGTTTTGTCTTATATGAAGTATAATTTATGAAATTTTAAATCTAGTTTAGAATATTTTTAGTATATACTAGTAATATTTTATGTAAATGTAATATAATGTTTTTAGCATGGTAGTAATATTTTAGTATATTTAATGTATAATTTAATACATGTCAGTAATTTTAGTATATTTCATATATAATTTAGTACATATTAGTAACTTGGTATATTTTAGTATTTAATATATAATCTAGAATATTTTTTGTATTAGTAATATTGTAGTATGTGTTAGTAATATATATGAACATTCAACATTTGTAATTAGTGATTACTGTACTTTTTGTTAATAGTATTTCTCTGGGGGGGGGGGGGGGGGGGGGGGGGGGGGGGGGGGGGGGGGGGGGGGGGGGGGGGGGGGGG
>JAOUQX010000003.1:3405601-3415726 GCA_028566295.1 Liobagrus marginatus
ACACAAATCAGGTGCGCATGTTTAAACTGTGGGCGTGGTACTCAGTGCGCGTGTGTGAAAACTGACATATGGTTACACCTCTGTGAACACACCCTACATGGTCCTAAAGCCCTTCGGGCGGGTGTTCGGATGTTACATTTACTTTGCTTTGTTTCACTACGAAGTCTTTTTCCAACTGCCGTAAAGAATTTGTCGATTGAAAGCTGCTATTGGCGACTTTTTTTAAATATCGCTGAAGTGAGACATAGTGCCATTAAAAGATTTAATAGCACTCATTAGTATCTGGGTGATTTCCACTACAAATGACTGCAATCTTAACCAGATACACACACACACTGTCTTCTCCGTCTCCTAATTTCTCTTAAAGATAACACGCACACACACACGGTCTACAGCGCCCTCAGGTTTGCAGCAACATGCTGCGCTGAAGAGAGTGAGTGGCGATAAGAAAAGAACCAACTCGCCTGCGATCTTTTGGCGCATGACGTTTGTCACATATTCGCATACTGAAATTTTTTCCGTAAACAGAAGCACATTTTTTGACGAGCTGCAATTTGTAAACTGAATTTTATGTATTCCGGGGCGTTCTTATACCGAGGTACCACTGTATTACACGTGCATGCGCACACACAAATATGCTGTCTTTATTTTTAACATGAATCGCTTTTCAGTATATTATAGGTATTCCAATGCAACTTTATTTAATGACAAATATATTATGTATAATGAAATTATATACAGTGTATGTGTGTGTGCGTGTATATATATATATAAATTTTAATGCTGCAGATCACACAGGAAGATATCAGGAAGACATATGGTGGTTCCTCAGGGAGCAGAGGCTATTACTCCAGTGCCTTTGCCAGGTAAATAATACCTCAGTTACACATCTGCAGGATGGTCAAACCCCCCCCCCCTAAGTTGTGAGCTGCGGCTCCTTCAATCCTCACGTACATTAATGACCCTTAACCGCCCACGACCCTGTCACCGGTTCACCGCTGTGCTCCACCTTACTTGCACCACTTTTAATTCGATACTGACCGCTGCAGACCGGACACCCTACAAGAGATGCTCTGACCCAGTCGTCTAGACATCACATTTTGTCCCTTAAACTTTGTTGCTCCTTAAAATCCTTACGCTTGTACATTAATACTGTTTATAAAATCAACTGTGTGTACAGAATGTTCACTTGATTCCTAATGCTGTATATCCCATATGGATATAATGTTATGCTAGTATATCACAAAGCGGGCAAACGCACACAGACTTTAGCTATTAAACAACTAAATGGCGTCTTTGATATGAGAATACAACACACTATCTAGGCATGAAGAACGCCTTAACGTTTAATTCTTCCCCTTTTTTTCATGAACTTGACGTCTTTAAGATGCCGTACGGTTGTCCGACTAATGACATTCTTACATCACTGGTGTTACTGACTATAAATAATTATCCCCTAATGATGTTTTGTTGTTTCGAACAGCTCTACAAACGCATACATGCTCATATATAGACTGAAAGATTCCTCAAGGAATGCAAGTAAGAGAAGTTATCTATATAGCTCTTGTATTTATTTCTTTTATGAATAAATGTTGTGAACTTTTTTGCCATTAGAAATTCTGTAGCTTATTCAAAGAGTTTTGTTGCCATTTTGTAAACAAGAAGCTGTGTGTGCAGAGTACCTCGACGCCGACGACTTCCCGGAGCACATAAAGCGTCTCGTTCAGCGAGAAAGGGAGTCGGAAGAGCACGAAAAGAGACAACGAGAGATCGAACGCAACACCTGCAAGGTATTTAACATAGCGCACGGCTTTTACTACGGCGTCATTCACATCCATGTCGCTCGCTGACCGCCGCTTTCTTTCTTTCGTTCGTTCGTTTGCATAGATCAAGCTCTTCTGCATGCATCCTGTAAAAACGGTGATGATGGAAAACAAGCTGGAGGTTCACAAAGACAAAACACTACGAGAAGCCACCGAAATAGCATACAAGGCAAGTCTGGGCCACATTTAGTAATGTCTGTGGAGTGTGTAAGTTTTTGTTTAATACTGTGTGTGTGTGTGAACACATTGACCTGTAGCATTCCTTCTGAACCTGATACTTCCATCACTCTTCTTCATTATAGATTGTTTTTGTCTGTTAATGTCCACACAATCATTTCTGTTTTCCTTTGTCCTGCTAGCTGATTGAACTTGAGGGTGTAGTTCCTCTGGACTGCTGTCGTTTGGTGAAGTATGATGAGTTTCACGAATATCTGGAGCGTTCCTACGAGGGAGAGGAGGACGTTCCTATGGGGCTGCTCCTTGGTGGGGTTAAATCCTCCTACATGTTCGATTTGCTACTGGAGACCCGCCGACCCGACCAAACGTTCCAGCCTTATAAACCTGGAGGTATCCCGAATTAATGAGATGTTCAAATTAGCAATTTCTAAATGAAGCTTGTAGGATTTGATGAAATGCACATATTAAGATTGTGTGTGTGTGAAAACATATGTGTGCATACTTTTAACACTGTAGAGGTGATGGTGAAGGTCCATGTGGTGGATTTGAAGAGCGAGACCATCGCCGTGCCGGTTAGTGTCCGAGCGTACCTGAACCAAACAGTTACCGAGTTTAAGCAACTCATTGCACAAGTAAGTGTTTTTTTTGTTTTGTTTTTTTTTGTTTTTCCATCTCACTGTCTACAAACATGCAAACCAAAAGCACTCGGCTCTTAATTTTAAAGCTAATTAAGAAAAGTCCAAATATGATCCTGGTTCTTGTAGGTGGTAGTGGTTTTTAGAGTTTTGTTTACTCTTATTTATTTATGTCCTTGTTTATGTTTAGGCCACCGGGTTGTCTGCAGAAACCATGCGCGTTGTCCTGGAGCGCTGCTATAACGATCTTCGGCTACTTTATGTGCCAAACAAGACACTGAAAGCTGAGGGCTTCTTCAGGAGTAACAAGGTTTCATTTACTAAACGCCAAACGGAAAATTTCGAACCGTATCAGAAGTTGAGCAACAACTCGCATTGATGTCTTACTGTAGTCTCTTAACAAATTCGTGTTCTCTTAGGTTTTCGTGGAGAGCTCCGACTCCGAGGACCACCGGTCCACCTTCACCGAGTCGCTCCTTTGGAAGCTTCTGGACCGTCACGGTAACACAATCAGACTGTTTGTTTCGCTCCCTGAGCAGTCCCCAGGCTCCATGACCCACAGAACTAGTTGCCCCAAAGCGAGCGGTGACTCCGAGGACTCGTTCGAGGGGGCTAAAAGCAGCAGCCAGTGTGTAGAGGCCATACTGGAGGAGAGCACAGAGAAGTTAAAGAACCTTTCCATCCAACAGCAGCAGAAACAGCAGCAGAATCAAACCTTAAGCACCAGCGAGAGACAGAAGAGTTCCGACCCCAGCGATTTCGAGCACCTCGATTTCCCGCAGCCGGAAAACCAGCTGGCTTCAGAGGAACGCTCCGACTCAGACGCCAACAACGACCGCAGCACCAGCTCCGTC
Source organism: Liobagrus marginatus (assembly GCA_028566295.1). NCBI lineage: Eukaryota > Metazoa > Chordata > Actinopteri > Siluriformes > Amblycipitidae > Liobagrus > Liobagrus marginatus. The sequence continues at coordinate 3,409,091 of JAOUQX010000003.1, forward strand.
GACTCGGACATCCTGAGCTCGAGTCACAGCAGCGACACGCTGTGCAACGCCGACGGCGCCCCACTGCCTCCCGCCAACGGCCTCGACTCGCACAGCATCACCAGCAGCCGCCGCTCCAAAGCCCACGAAGGCAAGAAGGAGGAGACGTGGGACACGGCCGAGGAGGACTCTGGTACCGACAGCGAATACGATGAAAACGGCAAGAATAAAACGCAGACGCCTTACTTGTACTTCAGAGCAGAAGCGTATTCACCGGAGGATGCTGCTGTAGTTGGACAGAAAAGTAAGGAACACTGCTTAAGGCGCTTTGTTTTGGTGTATGTGGGAGAGTTGCTGAATTTTACAACACACTATATAGTTTTAACACATTTATTTTGTTTAGGAACGAAAACATTAGCGCATTATTATAAATGATCAAGATGTGTGAAGATCTTGTAGGTGATTGATACTAATCGTAAATTATATGACTTGTTCAATGTACTGATAAGGTAAATATAGAGAACTTTTTCAAACAAAATGTATTTGTTTGTTCCCCGAAAATATTGTAATAAAAATTAGAATAAAGAATAAAATAAGAATCTTGTCTGTCAAAAAGTCTTGATTAATTTCCGGTAACATTTTGATTAATTATACAGGTATTACAACCTGAACATTAATTAACTCCTTTTCTTTATGGAGACAATTATTTAGAAACCAATATGAATTTTGTACCATAATTTAATGTCTTCAGAGAGTAAACCGTTTGTTTTTTATTCTTTCTTTTAAGGTTTACTTGTTCATGTTGATAAACGGGTCACTCTGGCCGCGTTCAAGCAGAACCTTGAGCAGTTTGTCGGCGTTCCCTCTGCCCAGTTCAAGGTCTTCAGAGTCTATGCCAACAACCAGGAGTTTGAGAGCGTGCGACTCAACGAGACGCTTTCTTCTTTTTCAGACGACAACAAGGTTTTATGTTTTTTTTTTTTTTTTTTTTTTTTTTTTTTTTAAATAAAAAACGACAACATGTCGTAGCATCGTTTCAGAACAACAGGCTTGTGTACATTTTTAACACTTTTGTTTATCTGTAGATTACCATTCGGTTTGGACGAGCCCTAAAGAAAGGCGAATACAGGGTAAAGGTGTACCAGCTGTTAATCAATGAATTAGAGGTAAGCAAATAGCAACGTCTTTTAATCAAACTCTTCAGATAAGAGTGATGCAGGAAACCTGGTTCATAGTTCTTTTTTTTTGTTTGTTTGTTTGTTTTTTTTATCAGCCGTGTCGATTTTTGTTGGATACCGTGTTCGCTAAGGGCATGACGGTGAAGCAGTCCAAAGATATGTTACTGCCCCAGCTCCGAGATCAGTGCAAACTCGACCTTAGTACAGACAGGTGAGCATCTAAATGCACCAGATCTGATCAGCCGCTGAGCTACTACCGCTTCCCCACATTGAACCAGAACCTAACCTTTGACTATTTAAGGCAAATATAAAGAACGTTCCACAATGGCCCAATCAGTCACCTGACCTGAATCCAAACACCCAACCGCTTTTACTTTTAGCTCTAGTATGATGAATAGTACGCAGCTAATATCGCAATAGCTACTGTTAATGTACTGTTAATGAGTAAGGCGCTTGATTAGGGCGTGATGGAAACGTGTAGACCGTAATGAATTTAAAACTGTTAGCATTGAGCTAACTCTGTGATTATCCACAATGGCATTGTTATTGCCTGACTGAGTCCCACCATAATCTATACTTTTGTGCAGAATAAATATCTAATTTTCATTTCAGAACTTCATATGTATCATCTGGCAATGAAGCTGAAACCCACATACAATATACTAAATTGTTTCATGTTGGTCCTTGTGTAGGTTTCGATTGAGGAAGAAGACATGGAAAAACCCAGGCACTGTGTTCCTCGAGTATCACGTGTACGAGGAGGATATCAATATCTCCAGTAACTTGGAAGTCTTCCTTGAAATTCTTGACGGTAAATATTTTAGCTTTTATATTTTATAAAAATGCACATTCTAGCCGGGTTAGGAGGTAGCTGCAAGCTTCCTATTGTTTTTAATGCATACATACATACATACATCATTAGTCATCATGTGTCATAATACATCATTAATGAAAACGCTTCTTATTAATAACGAAAGCAAATTTAGACGTTATGAAGACTTTTACACTAAGGTGAGCGAAGCGGAAGCTCGTTGGTTAAGGTGTAATTGTTAATTGGTTTGGTTCAATCATCACCAAGCTGCCCTGCTGGGCCCCTGAGCAAGGCCCTTAACTGCTCAGCCGCTCTGGATAAGGGCTTCTACTAAATAATGTAAATGTTGGGTATCTGTGTAAAAAAAATATTTTTTTATTAAGAAATCAATTAGTTACCAATTAGAACCAAAAACCGATAGTGTTAAGTGTTTCATTATACTATTAAAATGTCAAGTCAAACCAATTGTTTACTTTATGATGCTGTGTATATCAGACTCCCACAGGACATTAATGGCTGTGTGTTGAGTTATTTTTACAGGACAGTAAACCGTTACACCGTTATCCAAGCTGTACACTCACTACTGAACATTTATAGAAAAGTGCCCCTTCAGTGTTGTCGCATGATAAGATGTAATAAAATATTTACAAAATGTGAGGGGTGCACTTACTTTTGAGAGATACTGTAAATTCTCATTCCAGATCTTTAATTCATTTCAAAGCGAATGTTTTGATTGATATTTTCAAGGTGTATATTTCTTAAACCGTGTGTCTGTGTGTTGTGGTGCCAGAACCGGAGCGGATGAAGTCCATGTCTCAGTTGGCGGTGCTGACCCGGCGTTGGTGTCCGGCTCGGATGAATCTGGAACCCTTCCAGGAGGTGGTGCTGGAGAGCAGTAGTGTGGACGAACTAAAGGAAAAGGTAACGTTTTTATGGTATAAATCCACCGATGCTGACTGTCCCGGACGGCGTTTCATTCTCGTTCCGTTTGTTTCCATGCAGCTCAGTGAACTAAGTCAGATTGCTCTTGAGAACTTGGAGTTTGCCAAGGTACGACTGCTCGCTTATTTAATCCTGAGATCTCGACTCAAACGAATCAGAAGTATCTTTCTTGTGTCTGAGTTTCTGTGCTTTGCCGCCTTTCTGCTATAGGGACGAGGGACGTTTCCTTGCGACATATCCGTGTTGGATATTCATCAGGATTTAGACTGGAATCCGAAGGTTTCCACGCTCAACGTGTGGCCCCTCTACATCTGTGATGACGGTGCAGTCGTGTTTTACAGGTAAAACACTGACCACATGGGGAGAAAGAGAAATATCCCCTTTATATATATGCCTTTCCTTTTGAAGGTTTGGCTTAGAAATGTGATGGGTAGTGGGCGGGGCATAAACATGATTTGGATTGTGTTTGGATAATTTAACAAATGTAGTTCTATTTTGTTTTTATTAATAATATTTAAATTGAATTATTTTGTGCTTTTATTTCAAAAGCAGCATGGGGGAGGATTTAATACTTTTCCCACTATTGTTAAACAAATTTTTATATATTTTTTTACAGTTTTTTTTGTATTATTACTAGCCTATTATTACCAGATGTGCCTTTTTTATGTCCTTTCGTTATCATCACAGTCCCTATTAACAATGTTTAGATTTCTTTAATATCTAAATAGATTTTATTTTAATATAGTGGACTTTAAAACATTTTGTGTGTTTGTGTCCTGTAGGGACGGCACCGAGGAGCCCATGGAGCTCTCTGAAGAAGAGCGCAACGAGCTGGTGAAGAAAGAGAGCAGCCGGCTGCTAAAAACAGGCCACCGGGTCAGTTATTCTCCGCGCAAGGAGAAGGCTCTTAAGATCTACCTGGACGGAGGGCATTCGAAAGACCTGGGGCAGAACTGAGAGGGGCCCCTCCCTTTGCACCCTGATCACTTTTTTTTTTTTGGTTGTTTTTTTTTTTGTTTTGTTTAAAACTAGCTGACCTGTCCGCTGCATTGTAGCGTTGCCTCAGTAGGGCCCCTTGATAACGTTGAAGCCCGACGTCCAATCCAACGTCACCGGTGGCGTACAGCTGGCGCTGTCTTCGCCGAGATCTTTGCGGGTTTTGTGTACGAGGTGCAGACTTTCTACTGTGCGCTATAGTTTCTCAAAGTTTAAACGGAAGAAGCCTGTTTTAGCTGAACGGACGTCCAGTATCGGTCAGACAGATTGAGGGTCGTGTGCACTAGAGAGGGCTATTTGTTTGTCTTTATCTTGTTGCATCAGCTCCCTCTGTCTCTCTCTCTCTGTCTCTCTCTGTCTGTCTTTGACTCTGTCTCTCTCTCTCTTTGACTCTCTCTCTGTCTCTCTGTTTTTGACTCTATAATATATATATTAGTTATTTTTGTTCACCTTTGTTTGTTGGTCACTTAATTTAGTGCGCCCGTCCACCATTTTGCTTGGTTGAGATCCACGACAAGTTTCTCATCTCCACCACGATCATAATCATGCACTGTGTAATTTTGAGGTCCTTCACTAACTTCAGGTGTGTTTTAATCGTTCCTGGTCTTGTTCGATGAATGATTTAGCGCTTCGCTCCTGGATGACAAGGCTCCGCCCTCACCTTTTCCCCAGAGCGCTTCCCTGGATATGTGGGTGTGACTGTAGCTGATGTGCTGTGCGTCAGTGTGACTGCTGAAGCTCCGCTTTGTTGCAGAGCGAACTCCACCTCTTGATCTCTTGTAACTCCTCCCACTACTTCCTCTGGGGTCCTCACACTGGTACATTTTTAGTCTGCCTTAATGACTAAAGTAATATGAATCAATAAGAGCTTTATATTTACAGATTTACCTTATTCACACACACCTTGTAAATTATTGTTACCCCAGACTTGTATGATGATGTTACGGCTCGTGAGGAACTGGCACAGGTTTTAATTCTTTTGCTCTGTAACCTCATTTTGAATTTGCCCCGTTTTTATTTCTGCACAACATAAACGGAGCCGTGTGTTTGTGTACTTGTGCGTGCCTGCTCTCTGTGTGATGCTACTTGCTGTTTTTGCGTAGCTGGGGGAACAAAAAAACCTCTAAAGCAAGTCTGCCGGATACATAACATCGCCGGGCTTCGTATGTGCGTTAGAACAGGAGAAACGACAGACTGACTGCGCCGTGGTTGGGCGGCGTTTGGCAACCCTGCTACGGAGCCACACCGAAGGAGCGGCGTTCTAGCTTACAATCACTGAACGAAGCCGGACCACCATGGGTCCCCTGGGCTCCTAATTTTGCCACAAGCTGTTAATGTAGATTTGCTAATATAAAAATAAAACAAAAATTCAGTTTGTCTGAGCGAGTCATTTCAAGAGATTGGGTGCGAAGAAAAGTGCATCTTTTAACAGCAGTCAATGTGTGGACAGATATAAAAACTAAAACACCTTGAAAAGTTGTTGATTCTTTTCAGGCGGTTGCAAAAAACAAAACATTGTTTATTTTTCAGTTTGTCCCAACAATTGATTGTTGCAGTTTTTATAGCAATAAAGCGTTTATGTTTTTGAGTAATTCTAATGGGGGTTATTTATTTATTTTAGCAGTATTTAATATCTTAAGGACTGTTGGGTGTTTAAATCCAAACCGTTACATTTGAAATCTCCTGTTTGTACTGTAGTACAGCTTTCTAATAAGCGAACAGCCTAAAACTTAGTTTAAACCCTTTTCCCTTCGATATGTCCTCGGATTTTGCCGTTTTGAGTTAACATACATGTGCAGTTCTTTTCATTTTGTGTTTTTTCTTTTTTTCTTTTTAAAAAGACTAGTTGACTCTTTGGGTGACTTGATGTCCTTGTAGCGTTTTTTTCTTTTCTTTCTTTTTTTTTTTTTCCCTCAACTGGAACGGAGCTTTTCATCCAGCTTCAGTACTTCACAACTTCACAAATGCTCTAATGAATAAATAGGGAAAAGTTTACCAGAGAAGCACGTAAACCTTGTGGAAAGCATGTATATCAGCATGTTACGTGGGTTTTCTTTTTGTTGTTTTATTAGCTGCAAGTTAAAGTTAATGTTAATATCTTTCAAATGCGATGATACTGAAACCCCTGTTGGTGTAATACTCATCTGTTCCAATATTTTGTCCATAAAGTGTATATGTAATGCTTAAACGTTTCTGACCTAGAAATTGGATTTGCGTACAACTTTTGCGTTTGATTCTTTCGTCGTTAGGAAAAAGCTCCGAATTAAAATCATATTAGTAGAATTACTAATTATAATTTTTTTTTAAAGAGAAACATCCAACAGCTATTATATCTGAGAATTCTTTACATCGTTTGTTTATTATGCGTAATGATCATGCATGACGACCAGTATTTCTCAGCTGTTTATTTAATGCCAGGTTACGTCGCTGTAGCGGTGAGATGTCACACGATTGCTCTAATATTGTGTTAAATAGTTATTAAATTAGTGGTGTTACATTCAATCCTAATGCAGAAATGCATCTTCCTACACTAAATCCAGCACATGAAGTGTTAATGAGGGAAGTCTGTTAACTGCGTTATAACCGTTAGCATCCACGGTATGACTTTCTGACCTTATTTAGTCGTATGTACCTAAATATACTGAGTAATGTATATCTTCTAATCTAAGGCTGTTTCCTGACTCATACAGTGATATAGTACCTGCTAAACCACCTGTTATACCACCTATA
>JAOUQX010000003.1:3504546-3515327 GCA_028566295.1 Liobagrus marginatus
GCGGAATCAAAGAATTTCACTGTATGATGTACTGTATGATGTGCATGTGACCAATAAACTCAACTTTAACTTTAACACAACTGAATGAGCCGTAAACAGCTCAGCCTTGATTTGGTCTTAAAGCTTTTTTCTTCTTTATTTCTGTTTGTTTTCTTCTCATCATTTTTTTAATGTTATATTACAGCAATTGCTTTTTATTTAGTATTTTACAGCTTATGACAATAAAAAACACACAGAGCGACTAACTAGCAAGACTATCTCAAATGTGTGTTAATTGTGACGTTATAAGTCTTTAATAATATGTCTGGTCTAGAATTAAAAGTACAACAAATAAATAAATAGTGAACCAGTCTGCGATTAACGTGATATAATTTTATTAAATGATGTTCAGATGTTGGGCTTTAGCTCCATATGCTACTTTGCATCCTACGCCATAACAGATTTTGCACTATAATCTATAATATAAACCACTATAATCTATAATATAAACATATTTCTATCTATTTTATTCACATTGCTGTTTAATTCATACAGTTTCACTGTACCGAAAAAAATGTTACATCGTTTCCCCTGTTATATTTTTATTATAACTTACTGTATTTTATTTTAAAAATCAGTGTTTTAAAGTTTAGTTTTATACGCACATACAGTCGTACTACAGCTTGTGCCATATAGGACGTGTTTCGTGACAAATAAAATGTTAATTAAAAAAAAATTCAAATAAAAGGCCTGAATCCTAAAGAGGTGTTTAACACTAGAGTGCCAGAGGTGGCGCTGTTTAACTCAAGGCCTATTTTCACCAAACTGTTTTTGTATTAAAATGTCATTTGGTAAAAAAAATAAATAAACCGACTGACCAACAAGGCGATATTGTTTTGTACAATATATCGTTGGTAGTTGATCAAGCCCAGGGCGTGCCTATCTGGAGATAGTGAAATATATTGCTTAGGTGTGTGTTATATGAAATTGATTAAATCAGGAAGATAGTTCAATGTTGAGAGCTTATTGCTTTCTCAAATGAGCTTCTGTCATGAAATCTGTTATCTGTAAAGATTAAAAAAGGCGCTTCGGTCCAATCCGTCATTCTCGCGACACCAGCGTTAGAGCTACATGTTGAGTCGCGTCAGTTTTATGATGGAGGAAGACTTTAAATATGCCGTAGCACTCTGAAAACAAAGGCACCCTCGTAACGCCGCCGCCGGTCTGAAGGGCAAAAATGACAGCACAGAGATCTATGCCTGGTTTAAACCTAACCGTTTTTATAGCGTCACTCAACTACACTCGCACCTGAGTTCCAGCCTTTCGACACTCATCTCATCCGACCTGACGGAGGCTATAAAAACAAGCTGCTGTGTAAGGCTATGAAGCAGTTTACGGGCTGATATTATACAGGGATCCTACTTCAGAAGCTTCCTGGATACGCGGGAAGTTAATGTTTAACAAGGAGCACATGAAACCTTTTGGTAGATGACCTGTAAAGGTGAATGAATCAGGGCTGGGACTGGACGCAGGTGTTTCGTGGCCCGTGCCGTGCCGTGCTAGGACTTGGGCTGGGGGAGGGGATGTTTAGACCGGCTCCTCTGGGATTCTGCTGCATTTGCATAGATAAACTTAACTCTTTTTGATGAGTGCTGAAAGAACAGACATTACCTATGAGACGAGAGCAAAATATACGATAAGATAACGTAAGATAGGGTGGGAATCAGACTGGACGGTCAATACCGCAGACCGTCCGTCTAAAGGAGAACCATTATATACGTGGAAGTGGTAGTTCGGTGGTTAAGGTGTTGGATCGCTGCTGATGCGAAGAACGGGGTTCGATTCCCAGCAACGCAAAGCTACCACTGCTGGGCCCCTGAGTAAGGCCCTTAACCCTTATTTGCTCAGATGGAATTTGGTCTGGATAAGAGCTAAATATGCTAAATGCTGTAAATGTAAAATACTTACAGAAACATGCACTTGGGAAACTTATTCATACGCTATTGATTTGTAACAAAGGAGGTCCCCAGATGATGATGATGATGATGATGATGATAAGCATGAATGGTGTGACACCTAACCCTTTCCCTCCCTCCCGAATGCCCAACTGGTGTAATGATCAGAGGTTACATAAATTGATTTCTCCCAAAACACAGTCAGGAGTTTTGCATGGCTTACAAACGTGCACCCAATGCATTATGGGATGTTCATATTTCCTTAACTAAAGATTAGTACGATAGACAGTTTACCTGTAAGTTCAGTCTTACTCACTGACTTTCAGAAGCTGCTTTATCCCGCTCGGGTCACAGTGGAGTTGGAGACGATTCTAACAGCAACTGGGCATCAGGAAGGGAAACACGCTGTCGTTAGCGCAGCAGTCAGTCACAAGGCATTGATTCAGCTTCACTGGAACTCATTGTTCTTATTATTTTATTATCATTATTATTATTTGATTGGATCGTTGGTATTCGACCTTATGTTTTTATTTATTTAATAAATTACATTACATTCTATTTATATACACAACAATACATTCTAAAAATTATATGACTGTCTGAATGATAAATACATAACAGATTAAAATATTGGTAAATAAGATATAAAAAAGAAAAAAATAAGATATTATAGAAATAGGAATGGTATTGGTAGATAGAGTGTATGAAGTTATAAAGTTTCAGTCGGTAGAATTAATTCATATGAAAAAGTGAATATGAGGAACAGGTGGATAAAGGGTCAGAAAGCAGCTTTAATTTATAACCGATAAAGCCAGAAGTGACCATGGATAGGAAGGAAATTAGATACGGCACGACCTTGATCAGGATCAGACTCAAAAGGAAACCGATCCCGATACCGTGATTCTAAATCAAATCTTTAGAATTAGTACAATAATTGCATTACTTTATAAGTTCATAATAATATGTCTGTTTTTTCCTAGACACAGACGATAGCTGTAAATATAACTGCATAAAAAGTGAACCAGTCGGAAATGAACGTGACACAAATATTAAATGACGACATGATTAAAATGCCACTTTATTTCCCTATATATCCTAATAGTTTATTATACTTTAATGAATCTTATTTTAGCAACTGTATAACAATATGTTATATGGTTATACGGGGGCAGCTCAGTAGAAATCTTTAATTTAAGTGTAGAAATAATTAGACAAACAATGTTACACGAGTAAATATCAACCTAATGCCTGAATCCATTAGTTCAAATTTATTTTTTGTTATAGTTATAACTTTGATTTTAGCATTCAGGGTTTTTTTTCAGCCAGTTTCATCTTTAACTGTAGAAACTTTATCTTATCTTATCCAGAGCGACTTACAACCGAGCGGTTGAGTGTTGGGGGCCTTACTCAGGGGCCCAGCAGTGGAAGATTGGCGGTGCTGGGAATCAAACCCCCGGTCTTTAGATCAGCAGTCCAACACCTTAACCACTGGTTCCCCACTGCACAGATCCTGAAAGTATTAAAAAAAAAAAAGCACAGGCTTTATTAAGGGTATATAATAATAAATAAATAATCATTTGGTTATTTAACGGGAAAATTGTGCTTTTTATTCCTGAACTTTGTTCCAGACAAAACAATTTAAAAAATTATTAATTCATTTCAAACTGATTTAATTTTCATATTTACTTATTTTATTACAAACACAAGAAACTATAATAAATAAGAAGTCAATAATAAATAGATGATATATTTCTATAACTACTAATAATAATCATATTCTTGACCTCAGACCTCTTGCTTATGCTTCAGAGACCAGAGTGTCCCTGGACCCCGATTTGACACGTACCCTGCCTGTGCATAACTTATAGCACCCCATAAAGATGCCGATTAATGGCGCGTACCTACAATTCAGGTTGCGTTTTAACTGAACTATTTCCCGCCTTTAGTCGTCGGTCAATAAAAGTCGCGCATTGGGGCAGAGAAATCATTTCACCGTCCACTTCGGAGGGGTTATTAAACTCAAACGTAATCTGCGTTCGTTTGAACCGTGACACGCGCCTCGACCCGCTCCCATTGGACCTCCCAGCCGACGTTCTCCTGTGAAGTCATCCTTATGGACGTGACCACGCCTTCTTCGCCGGGCTCCGGGGCATGACGCCACCCTGTGGCTCCGCCCTCCCGCGCGAACCCGACGCTTTGCGTTCATTTCATTCCTGCTCTCATTCCGCGCATTCTTCGCATCTCTCGGTGTGTCTGCGATCCGCGCTCGCATTCCCGCCCGGCCCTGAACCGCCACAATAACTTTACGCACTTTGCAAAAATAAATTCTCACTCATTAGGGGGGGAAAAAATCAAAGGGGCGGAGCTGCAAAAAATTATATGCATTACGGACGTTAAGGTAAGTTTAATGTTAATACACGGGTTAATATGCAAACTTGTATGTCGACAATAAAAATGTACAAAATGTAGCACAGTTCAGACGGAAAGCAAAAACGAGCCACGTATATATAAATATATATATATATATATGAGCCGGAGCGCACGAGCGCAAAGTGTTTTAGACGGATTTAGTTCTGGACTCCAGTGTTTTCTCGACGCCGCTGCAACAGGGTGCTTTCACTTTGTAACGCCACTGAGCTCAGTGCTGTAACCCGCCTGACATGGCACCAGAAATCTTTGGCATTTTTCACATTTTTCGCTCTAGAATCCGCTCGCGCGCGCCATTACTCAGCACCGGAGCTCGTGAAACCGCTCTCCATGTTATCAGAGACGTTTTTTGGATGGTAATTTATTTGGACAATCTTTTTCCGGACAGGATGGACGGATCCAAAATGTTGCTGTTTTCTTTCCCACAGTTCGCCCTGCCGGAAGTTGCAGCAATCCTCGAGAAAACACAGCAGCGCCGGGAGAGACTTGTTGCTCTCGCGCCTTTGCCGTTTTCTTCTTCTTCTTCTTCTCCTCCTTCTTCTTCTTCTTCTTCTTCTGTTGAAATCCTCACCGTAAGTAGCTTACACATTTGCTTGTACATTATCCCCCCCTCCTCCTCCCTAGTGTCCCTCCAGAACGGCTCTTAAAATATATTCAACACGCAAACTAATTCGGCATGATTTTAGTGTTTTTGTTTCAAACGTCGAAAAACATTGATTCATTTCCATAGCGACGTTTATTTTATTCATGTATAGATTTATTAATTTATTAATTTATTAATAATCGGTACTTTAAACCTCAAACTTCCCACGAGCGCTCTTTTCTCTTAACTTCTGTTGACAATCTGTTGCGTTTGAGGACGAGGAGTACATTATTTCAGGCTTTTACTGAACTTAATAATCATAATCCGGATTTTACCACACTTGGTTAATTATTATAGTTATATTCGGATTTCGTCATTACTCCAAAAAATGAATAAAGCAGCAGCGTTTTATTTACAGTAAGGAAAAATCGCTCAGCCTTGGGTTTGTCATTTCCTTTGTTGGGATTTGCCCGCCGTGTCCAGTGTGTAATAATGTCGAAAAGATCAGTTTGGGGTTGTGTTTCTTTTTTCTCCTCCTTTTGCTCAGAAAAGAGCGACATGGAAATGACGTGACGTGAAATTGTTTGTGGAGTAAAAAAAAAAAAAAAGGATAAGGAGAAATGATCCGGATTGCGCGCGCGAGGATGACGTTGTTTATCTTAGTAGCACTTTAGCTAACGTTTTAGTCGAAAAAAGTGTTTGTTTTAGAGTTTATGCTAAGAAAATACGAGGACGTATGTATCACACGTAGTAGCTTTGATAACAGGGGTATAATTCGTGAAATAATTTAAAAGTTTACGGTTAGTTTACAGTATATGAAGTGAATAGCTTACTTAGCATTAGAAGGCCGTAAGTACCTCAGAGCTCTGCTGTAGTGTTTTCTTTTTGCTAGGCTAATGCTTAGCTTTGCACTTTCCTGTACTGTTAAAAATACAGCATGTAAACTGATTAAACTCGTTTTTTTTTTTGTTATTTGACTGAATTTTGTCAATTAATACTTAGTGTTTCATTAGACAATGTTTGGAATTCACACTTTAATTTACACCAACTTTAGAACTCCATTTGTCTACTCACTTATATGGGATTTAAAAACTAAAACACCACACAGAATGCCTATGTCACTATACCTGATTATATGAGTAAAATGATCTGTAATATTTAATTTCTATATCCTAATATAGCTCTTAAAGAAAGTACTTAATGAGGAGGTCTTGCGTTACTGCAATATTCCTTCAGCATTCTGAAAACAAGTTCCACTATTGTGTGATTTGGGACACGTTAAGCCGTCTTTCGAACAGTTAATTATTGCCTTATATTTCACTGTGGCCTTTATTTAAAAGAAAAAAAAGAAAAGAAAGTCCAGTCAGACACAATGTGGTGTTTGTCTGTTCTAACTGGGCCGTCAGTATTGACTACAGTAAACAGATTGGGACGTGACCCCTGGCGTGACCTTATCTTGGAAAGTTAATCTGCTCATTGAGAGAGAATCGGGCAGAATAATAAATATGGTTTTTTTAGCTTGGGAAGTGGGACAAACCTGTTGAACAGTTGGCTTGCACACGCCGATGGGTTTTGAAAGCATGCAGGAGAGATGGTATGCTTATAACACGCTGTAACGCTAATCAGCTGCTAGCATGTTTATGTACAGATTTAAGAACATCGAATCAAACGCTATTTCTATGAAATTTGTAACGGTACACTTTCTTTACACAATCCTGTACGTGTCCTTGTCCTTGGAGAAACAACTTCGAGAGTACATATTGTGTACCTGTATTTGTAACATTATTTAATGGTCTGTACTAAAAAAAAAATCGATCATAGTTGCTTCTTTTAAACTATTAATGTACAAAACGTCAAAGGTACACTTTATACACCGTACCAGGCAAACGGTACACATTAAATGTGCAAAAGATTTTTTTTTGTGCACATTTAGCGACAGACCGAGGTACAGGTTAGTACCTTATTTCTGTGAGTGTATTTAATAGCATAGCATGACCTTGTTTTCAAATTCACATAAACGTAAAGCTAAAGCAATTGTGTACTGTAAAAATATGTATTTTATTCGCTAATTGTTTGAGTACTAGCAGGTGTCGTATTAAATGATAGTAAAATATTATTTATGGACAGTCGACATTTATATAATGGGAAGGCATGTCAGAATACCGGTTGCGTGTATCTGTTATAGGCCGAGATAACAGAACAGTTCAATTTGTCAGCCTTTAAGATGCCAAACGTGTGATATATCTCTTATCCGACACCAAAATGAAGGAAAAGCTTGGCGCGTAAATCTGATTATATTTCAACAGGTTTGATTACATGCTTTCTTTCGTCCTTCGGAGCGAATCGCAGTGTGGAAATAGTGCGTGGACCCCCTGCGTTGTCGGATCTGTGCATTTTTGTACGGGGAAGAGGTGGGCTTTAATAATAATGATAAATCTGAATCAGGAGGTGAAACTTTGTTCATTTCTGTATTTTCTGCCTGAGTGGTGTTTTTGTGAGCGTGGCCAAGGGGGAAAAAATAATGCAGTCTTTCACTTATGAAATGGGAAAAGAATAGGTGCATTGCTCTGATATAGTAGATTGGGTTACCTCTTGGAATGGAGGATTGTGGGGGAATGGATGGAACATAGAGAGACCCTATTGTCTTTCCTGCTGCTGAGCCAGAGATGAGTGTGTGTGTGTGTGTGTTTGTATACTAGGCTGTTGAGCTGCAGAAGGCCCACAATGCTGTGCTCAAGTTGACATCTGGTTTAGTCACCTTCTGTACCTGTAAGGGGAAAAATATCCAAATATGAATGTTACTCTTAGCTTTTCCAGGATTCTGGATAACGGCCATTTGTCAAGCCTCGGCTGGCGCTCGCTGTCTACACCAGGCCATTGTTATGCCAGCAACAGGCGGCGCTGGCCGTGGCACCATATGGCCTCTGTATGCTTCAGATAAGATATCTACTCATTTAACTTATCAATGGTATTTTAATACGCCAAATATTTCAGTTGTCAGCTTTTTGTTGACGAACGTGTATTTGCTTTTGGCTAAAGTTTCTTTTAGTCTTTAAATTCACTGAAGGTGTGATTAGTACATAGTTAAATTTTGGTTATATAAAAAATGGATGATGATGATTACAATAATAATAATAAAGCCGTGGAATGTCAAATCAATCAATATCCATTATGAAATTCCCGGAGAGTGAATTTGGAAGTTTAAAAGCGATTCTAGGAATAAAATGTAGTCGTTGACTTCACATAAGTGTCCTGACAACCTCCTAAATAAACCGTGTCATTTGTACGGGACAAAAAAAACATGGGTTTGTTCTATTATCCGGATATTTTCTTTGAAAAGATGTCCGTGATGCGGCTCGGTGCAGAACGAGCTTACTTTATTCATCGTTTATTTCCGAACCCCGCGTGTCTGTAATGTTCTTTTTACACCGCAGCAATTTAACAACATTTACTTATTAAGGTATGACAGAATGTTTTGACACTTATTTTGTACGTATTTAACGTTCTACACCATACATCAAATCTGTTCCTGCTTTAAAAAAAAAATAATAATAATTTTCCCCCTCCATTATAAAAGCTGCAAACGATCCCGGCGTCCCGTCTTGTCCTCTTTAACTCAACGTATTTAATATAAAGATATGTATGTAATGGAGCGAATTAAGTTTTGACGCAGTAAAACGGACCGAAATCATCTTTCGTAAATGTTTGCACCGAAAGCTTTACTGGAGCACCGCTGATACGTTCTTCATTGTCATTGTTCGTTACTTGTTTAAAAAAAAAAAAAAAAGAAACTCCGCTTAATGTCAGGCTTAAATCCTCAAGGTCCCTGTGAATGAGTTAGTAAGTAGAGAAACGATAATGTATCAGAAGATGTGTTTTGTTGTTCCAGTGAAATATTAAAACCTGTGATTTTAACTATAACTGCGCAATAATAAATGTTTCAATAGCAAATATTTATAGCGCTTTAAACTGAAAGTGAAACCAAACGGGGATCTATTATCGATTAGAAATCATTCACATCTACTAAGCGAGCGGCAAGCAACAAATAGATTTCATAAAGGCTGTATACCAGGGGTCACCAACATGATGCCCTCGCGAGCACCAGGTCGCCCGTGGGCCCGTTTTAAAAACCATAATACCACTTACCAGGGATCTGCATTTATATTTTGCATTGTTATTCTTTTTTAAATCAGATTTGCATTAATGTCAATTAAAAAATATAATTACTTAAAGATTTATAGAAATAGTGTTACATATTGCTATTTATTTGTTTCCTACCTTGCTCAATCGTTGCTGATAATTATTGTGAGAAATCATTAACATGATCAGTGTGTTCACATATATGAATAACATTAATTATAAATAATAACATATTTAAAGGTAAATTTGGCAAATTTATTATTTCAGAAGTGAATATTAAACTGGTAGCTCTTCGCATTAATCGCTACCCAAGAAGTAGCTCTCTCCTAGTTTATAAAAGGTCGGAGACCCCTGATGTATACGCTTTACCTCAACACGTATGAATGAGACATACGCGAGCGTCTGCGCCGCTTTTAGTAGCTTTCACGCCGGCTCGCTTTTCCTCCTGGCCTGCGGTCACAGGACAACGCGAACTGCTCAACTCTGCTGGGACGGAACCCAACACAAACAGCCACGTCCTGTCTGCTTTATTCACCCTCCACATCATTTCCTATTAGAATCTATCTGTGGTCGGAGCCGAAACGGAGAGATCGGTACGAAAAAGAAAAAGGGCTTGGAAAAAGTGAAACGGCTTGGACGATGCCGATTGTAAACCTCGACATAATTGCGGGGCCCAAGCGGAAAAGGAATCCCCCCGCCCCCCCCCTTCTCCACTGATCCAGAGTTTTAGATCATATTCGTGTGGATATATAAGAGTGGTGCTATTTCTGAACGTCTTCATCAGCACATTTCCCAGCAATGAAGGCGGCTGCTCTAAATAAAGGTCTGAACTGATCAAGAGGCGGTTTTCAACTTGCTGAGATTTGTTCACTCTTTCCACAAGCAGGCACACATTTGTTGCACTCGGTGTAGCGACTCGCTCAGGTTTCTAATACTATGTGACATTCGAGGTAGCTGGAAGCCGTCGTGTATGAGGCGTGTGTTACTGTATGAAATGTAGTAATCCTACGTATGAGCCCTGGATGTGAGTCCGAGACCCGTGAGCTCAACTGTTACAGCATCGGTTATGGTCTTCTGCTTAAACGAGAAGGTAGACATTTTTAAATGGACCTGTGTGTTTATATCTATATATAAGTATCTATACGTATATGACTGTCGAAACTTTGGTTGCTGTGTGAAAGTGACTTCTGTTTTTTATTCTTGTTGGATAACGGAGTAGATTTTAGCTTAATGTCCGTTTAGATTTCGATAAGATATGGTTTCTGAATCATCGTCAAACCAGAGACGAGCACATACACACACTGTACACATGGTATGGGACAAAGTTGTAATGTAGAAAACAAAGCAAAGTTAATTAAATGAATCCCAGATTGTGTGTGTGTGTGCGTGGGGGGGGGGTAAGGAAAGTCGCAAGGAAGCTCTGGTTTAAACGGGTGACAAGAACGAGCTATAAACACACACAACTCATTCCTTATTGTAAAGGTATAATTATTTTAACTGTGACCGAATGTCTTTTTTTTAATTGTATAATTTTTTTTAAATCTATAAACAGATTAGGTTGTAAATGTAAATGTGGGGATTTTGAAATCAAAATCACTTCATTTCACATTTAATAAGTTTCAAACGCTAGCGCTTGACCCATGGCCGAGATGCAGACGGTCGAACATGTATTATCTCATGCAAACATTCTGTTACGT
>JAOUQX010000003.1:3611930-3624452 GCA_028566295.1 Liobagrus marginatus
TGTACAGGATGTACCCCGCCCTAACTCACACACTAAGTTAACTGGGATAGACTACAGCGCCCCCTAGACCCTGAACACGATAAACACTAGATAACGGATGGATGGATGAAATTACCACTAAATTACAACCGTGGCGCAAAAGCGGAACAGCAGTAGGTTGGGAAAAGATCACCTGGTTGGCTGAATGTCGCCGCATGCTGCCATCACGTGATTGGCTAAATAAATAAGTGTATACATGAGCAAGTGTTCCCATTAAAGTGACCAATATGTGTAAATGTTTTACAAAACAATTTTATGTATGTATTTATATTAATTGATCCTGATATGATATTAAGCCCTATATTTTAAAATAAAAGTTCCAGAAATATCACATCTGAATATTTACGTATTATAAAGGCGGAGGTTGCGCGGCTCAAGATTTACGTAGTGTTTTTAAATACTGCTTTTGAAATTATCGCCATTATTATAATTTGTTGAACCTTTAAGAAGTGCAGAAACAGCACACACAGATTCTTCTTGGAATGTTTTTTATGCGGCTGTAAATAACAATTTCAAACCATGTCATCATTTTAAGCTCCTAATGCAGATTCTGTATACCGGCTGGTTCATTATCTTAACGATTATTGATGACCATATCTTTCCCATCTCCCAATAGTGACCTCTGATTTATTTTTCCCCCACGTTGATATGATTACACTCGTATTAATAAACAGCTCTCTGTTAAGAAAACGAAATTGGGATGTTTATATAGAGTCCAGATCACAAGTTTTCCATATTTTATTTACTAAACAAGCTGGTAACTTGCTTCTTATTGGGTTGCATCAGACAACCATGTTATTAATTATTATTCTTAACAGCATATGCAGTTGTGTACGTAACTAAGCACGGTATTCATAAAGGTGTCATTTCCCGACAGTTTACAAAATCTAGTTGCCACTCCTCCATTCCCATGGGAAAAAACGTACACGCTACGCTTCGGTTGTATGCAAAGCAGCAGATATATTTTACAGCTGGGTGAATAAACTACGTATCAAACATTACACCATTCCATTATTGTGTTCATAACGTCACCAGTTAAGAATTGCAATACTGTAACGACCGCATTGCCAGTGATAATAAATAAATGCATACCGACGGCCAGCTGAGACAGGAATAAAAAAAGGGCACCACCTTTGCTATCAAAAGCAGCTGACGTAGTGTTTAATTTGGCTTCGTGTTACGCAAGTGCACAGAATCTCACATTTCCGATTCAGAAGCTTTAATCTTGGTACGTGCAAAATCAAGAGGCACATGATACGACACTAACTACACAACTGCGTACGGTTCACCACACAAGCCTGTGTGTTGTAACTTTATTTATACAATGACTCGAGCTCTGAACAGGGCGGGTTCTGTCCGCATACGTTTAACACTGCATCCATTCAACAGCCAAACACAACTCCATTGGCTACAAAGAAGCTTCTGAGGGGAAATAAGTAACCCAGGATTGACGGCTTTAAAATAAAAAATAAATGTTATTTAACACACAGTGACACCACTCCAGATGCAGATCAAAAACGTATCAAATAAGGTCAAATATGATAATCGATCAATGCAATAATCAAATCATGGAAATTGAAAAATAATAGTAATAATAATATTAATAACAAGCCCAGTTACAAAACAAGTGAGGTTGCTAATTTCATTACAAACAACAACAAAAAAAATCCTTTGGTCAATTGAAAAAAAACAACAACCCATAAACAAAACAGGAGAGCACTGCCCAGTTATCCTGAGTGCCTCTTAGGTTTTTTTTTTCTTCTTCCAATTTTCATAGTACAGTAGACTAGCTTGTTGAGGCTCTAAGGCTGCGAAAGGAGGTGCAGAAGGCAATCTGGTTAACGGTGTCACTCTCGCGCCATGCTGCAGCATGCTGTGGGAGTGAAGAGGAAGAACAAAGGGAAGGAAATGGTGTGCATTCAGAGTGCAGGCGAGGCAGCGTCGGCGTCAGGCTCCAAGTTGTTGCTGTAGTGGTGTCCGGGAGCAGGGTGATTGGGCATAATGTCCAGCTCATCCACCTGTGGGCCGGGGTGCAGCACCACCAGTTGGTCCTGTGGAATGTCGGCGGCTGCTGCTGCCAGGTTTGTGATAGATTTACTCTTCACACACTGGAAGTCCACGTGCCGGCTCTTACCCTCTTCCTTCTCCCAGGACATGCGGATGAAGGGCCTCTGCACGTAGTTGTAGATGACCTCAGGTCTGCCTCCTGGCCGCTTCTTCACCTTTTCTTTGTAAGTGGGATATCCTACAAAATAGGATTTTTTTTGGTGTTATTTTTTTTTTAGATAGAACCTAAAGCCTAATGTGGCATGTATTATATAGTCTGTGAGCGCTAATAAATTATCTGACTTAACAAACTGACTTAATTTACCTGACTTTACTGTAATAAAACATCTATCTATCTATCAATCAATCAATCAATCATACGGTAACTGTTTTCACTAGATTTTACACACATTGCCGAAAAATAATTCACAACTAATTCTCATTACATAATTCATTACACGTTACATAAGGGCAGTTTGTCTAGCGTTTTATTATTAGGTTGCCTAACAAGTACAAAAAAGTTTTTTACATGGTTTCCAGCAACTTCACTAACATACAACTAATTTTCTGACAAATAATTAATTTAATAACTTTTTTTTAAAAATATATATTAATAATGAATTAAAATTATTGCATTTTAGAGCATTGGTATACATGATCAGTTACTGTAGCAAACAAATGCAAGACACACAAAGCGTACCGTTTGTTTACGTTATACATATAACATATATACGTATACTACATATAACAGCCGGTTAAGGATCTGGACTCAGAGCTGACCATCAGCTGTCATGCAGAAGCCCTTGAGCCAGCGAGGATTAAGAGTCTTGCTCAAGAGCCCAGCTGTGGCAGTTTGGCTGTGCTGTGGCTAACCACTGCCCCAACAAAACATTGACGGAGACGTGTCTTAGGCAGAGAAGATTGCGGGGTATGCTGACAGGCCCAACAGTGGCAGCCCAGCAGAACCTTAACCACGAAGGCATTACCGTTCTCAAAGTTTAATATAAGGACACATTTATGGGCCATGCAGGCTTTAGAGTTATCTCAAATAAATTCAAAAAAAAAAACTACAACTTTTATTTAACATCAATTACCACAGCGTACTACAGACAAAATAAACAACCTTACCTTCAATGCCTAGTCTAATTTTCTTGAGTCCTCGTTCTTTTAAAACTGATTTGGCCACATCTCGGTTTTCAATGTATTTGAAGAAACGGTACAGTTTTGTACTGTATATTACTGAAACACAAGATGGAGGATAAATGTCTTCAACCAAGCAAGGAAAATGTCATTGTAGAGAATTGTGTGTGTGCACTCACTCTGTGAATACTCCTCTCCCATCTGGGGTGGATATTCCTCATCCCAGTCCACCACGTCGTCGTCGGTGAGCACAACGATGTGACACTCCCTCTCGCCGCTCTGAGTGCTGGCCACCATCAGAGGCAGCACCATCTCTTCAAGGTAGAACTCGAACTGCCGCCGCGCACCGTCGTTAGACAGCTCGTGCATCAAAGTGCCTGAAGGCCAACAAAATATCGTAAATACGCATGAACGATGAAAGGATAGCGCACTTTACAATACAATTTCACTTAGATTATATATTTACAAACACATTTGCTGCTTTCAGTGAATTTGTCATTTTAAAAATCATAATATTAGAGCGCCCCGTGCTTGTTTTCCCCGGGCACTCCGGTTTCCTCCCGCCTCCAAACACACGGGATCGTACACAGGTGAATGTGCTACTATAAAATGTACATAGGAGTGAATGTGTGTGTGAATGGTTGTCTGTCTCTAAGTGTTAGTCCTGTGATTAACTTCTGATTGTACAGGGTGTACCCCACCCTAACTCACACACTAAGTTAGGCTCCAGTGCTGCCACGACCCTGAACAGGATAAGTGCTAAACAAAGGAATGAATGAAAAAATATTAAAGCATTTATAAAAAAAAAAAAAAATAAAAATAAAAAAAAAAAAAGGAGTGTAAAACTTTCACAACATCAATATGATAATATCATCGCAGCCCTCGTTGTGTTACCAGTGTGACCGCATTACATAACTGAAATGATTCAGTTATAAAACAGTTATAACTAATGTTTAATTTGTGTAATGCACAAAATGACAATGAGCATTTACTCACTCAGGTCTCTGCATTTGATGGTGCTATAGTCAAAAGAGATGCACAGATAGTCGCATGCTTCCCTCAGCTCAGGGATGGAGATTCCATCTGGACAGCGGACTATCCCAGTTTTATAGTAATCCTAGCAGTTAAACAGAAGGCATTCAAATACACCGGTCCCTAAAACCATAACAACATGAGTATGAAGGCTGACAAAGTGTTGGCATGTTTATACAGAGCTGTAGAGATGATGATCACTCGGGCTACAGTTAAAAATAAGCTTTTTGTTGGCCACATAAAGATATGGTTTCACCGCAACAGCTGTGTATTTCAAGCTAGAAAGCACGGCTGCAAACTTGTGTAGCAGCATTTGTATTTGGTGTCCTGAATTGAACTTGTTTACATAACTATCTGCAACAGACACCAGTGTGTGATTACAGCAACAGTTTAGCTGTTAGCTTTGAGACACCAGAGCTACCGTGTGAGGCTTAAGCATGTTAAAATATAGCTAATGCAAGGTTTAATCCCCAAAATTGGTTTTTAGTGTTTTATTCTAAAAGGTTGATAAGACAGTCAGATATCTTTACTCAAGGACATCAAAAAAGTTAAGATTTGAAAACACAACATCAAATACCTTAATTTATAGTTCATTGCCAAAAAACCCCTACAACAGACACTTGTTGAGTTGAAAACCGACCCCAGGAATTCATACACTCAGTTTAAACTTATCTAGCTAATTATCATGCCATACCTTACTGCATTACATTAGCTACCATTGAACCTGGGTAGATTAGGTTTTCAGGCAACTCACATATGAGCCTGGGCAGCACAATGGCGCGTTCAATCCCCTGGTTGTCTAGCTAATTAATTACATTTTTTTTTTCACCTCTGCTTATCAAAATAAAGAAATTATCATGTCAGCAAACTTCCATATTGACCTAAACCTTGCCTGGAGTATAATCAGTATGGTAGGAAAAAATGTCTAGCAGCACAATAAACTTACGAGGATAGCTCTGAACACAGTGGAACTAATGCCTTCTGCCACCTCATACTCGCCCTTCTCGTTGGGCCGTGTGAAATTGTGTTCTCGCCCTGAACCAAACATTCTGTAACACAACATATAAAAGTTAACCAACAAGCCATCTCAGTAATTAGAAATGTTTGGCTAACATTCTACTACATATCTAGAATATTACACATTAAAAAATGTACTCAAAGGTGGTCGTCACTTAACACAGACCTGCCCAGCATGGTATTCGGTTGCGCGGTAAAGATGGTTGGGTCAACCACAAAGCGGGTGTTGTCCACAATGAGCGTGACCCTTTCTGAGGCGCGCATGCTACGAGCTCCTTCCTTGGCGTTTTCGTACACAAACACCATTTCACCAGCACCCATACTCTTAAAGGTGCCTTCCGTGCTGGACAGGCTGCTGTTGCGACTTCTGGAGCCACTCGGAGAGACTCTTTGAGGCCTGGGGCTGTTAGGCCGCGATGAGCCACCCTCCCGTTCTGCAGAAACACATAGCCAATACAGAAATTTGAAATTATAATTACTAATTAGACATTTAGTAATGATCTGATTAGATTAGTAGTTGGACTGTGATTATACTAAATTGGTCCATTTGCTAAATATGGTAGATTATGATAAGGTTAAATATATTTTTTTGTGAACACACACATTTCATTCCTCAATTAAAGGTAAATAAGATCAAACAAAGATGGTTAGCCAAGCACGATACAAGTTTTAAAAGTTTAGCTTTGATAGCTTAACGGGCTAAAGGATATTCTATAACTAAAATCAACAATTCAAAAATCGTGGCCCATCCCCATCAAATACCATTATAAACAGGGATTAATCATTTGAGTCATTTTTATTATTGTAAAACACAAATTGTTTCTATAACAGGTCTAAAGTTTGTTGACATATAATATTTGGGTGTCTGTTTAAAACTTTTCACTTAAATATAGTTTAACAGTTGTTGCCTAAACATTATTATACAATTGAATTGACATTTGTTTTGTTTTTTGTATTGCTTGATTATAGTATCTGACCACATTTATTGCCTTTACTACACTGACCCGTTATTCTGGTCATTTGCTTACTTTCAACAGGTCTGTCTATTCCTTAGACCTGAACCTGTACGTACATTTGTGTGATCGAGCATATGCTCTATTGTGTCTCTGTTTCTATGGACATTTTAAACCGATATAGCAATATATAATATTCACTATATTCTATTTCATTTTAAAATTAGCTCAATCTACAATTTTCAACAGGGTATACTACAGCTATTCGGTCTATTGTTAAATGGAGACGAAGATATTATGGGTTCTAATATACACAGCACTTGTTACTATACAGTACCTATAGTAACGAACTCCATACTGTTACAGCTGGTACAATGAATTTCCATTTTCAAAAATAAAACGCCACAAAAGTATCAGTGTAGGTAATAGGGGATGTGGGAACTTACCACTAGTGTATTGTCTTGTGGGTGAGGTGACATTACGGATACAAGGGGTGAGCTGGCCTTCGCCCCGCTCGTGAGAGGAGTCACGTGACGGGTCACTGGAGCGCCGACGATCCCTCGAACGCTCACAGCCTGCACTTGTGCTGTGTAGGCTCATCTTCACCTGCTCAGCCTCGAGTCCAGACCCCACTGATGAGGAGACGACAAATAAACTTAAAATCTTGTTTGAGGTCATTTTAACTAAACCGTTCACGGATTTAATCATCTTTAGAACCTTAATCGCATTTCTTCAGTTAAATCTTGATGCTATAGCAGAATGCTTTGAATCTGCAGAACTTTAGACTTCCAATATCTAAAAGAAAAGCTTAAGTAAAAAAGGCAATATTAAAGGAAGTTTTAATATTAAACAATTTAAAAAGTATTCATAACTAAATACTGTACGCAATCACATGGAGAATCTGAAAATGTATAAAACAATTAGCCTAAATTTTTTTTGGGGTATTTTTAGCAGCTAAATCTAGACTGAAATCTAGCACAGATGACTAGAAAATGTTAAAAATATGTATTTATCAAACATCTGAAACAGAAAGTTAATCAATTTTTATAATAAAAAATATATATTCTACTAAACCCCTTAGCAACAACACTGATAATACACAAACAGGCCTTTAGTTTCCGTTCAAAAACTAGGAAATGCCAGAGATGCCTTTGCATGTAGAGGGATTTCTAAACATACATAAACAATAAGAGGAAAAAATAACTAGGCGACATCCGGGTGCAGGCAATACTTCATAAGATGATTGTAATGCAATGCGAGTTGTGTGTTAAATAGTTCAAGTTCAAAGTTTATTTGTCACATGTACATCATACATAGTACAACATACAGTGAAATGCTTTGACGCCTGGCCAAGAGTTTACTGTAAATAGGGGTGGGGGAGAGAAGAAACGTGTACAGGGGGGTTGGTTGCATATAAGTAATATTTACAATAAGTACAGTAATTACAAATTACAAATGTACATCTATATGCAATATGTATATGACAATAATATCTCAAAACAATGCGTTTATAGTGGATGAAAGTAGTATAAAGGTATTAATGTTTACAATTCTATTTAACATGTTAACAAGAAGAGACAGAAAGTCTATGTCTGTGAGCCATCACTACCAACTGCTTACAATGATCACCAGCTCAGAGCCATTTGTCCAAGCTGTGGACTTCTGTTCGGTATGTTTTTGACTCTTTTTAAAAGTAATTAAGGTGATTAATAGCATCGGTCACTTCCTCTTTCATGGCATACCACTGCTACATTTGTCTGCATCGTGAATAGAAATGACTAATAGTTTAGAATTAGGAATAGAAACAGAGGTTCCGTGAGCATAAGATGTCTTCTACCGATTATAAATAAATAACAGGATTTTCAACTCCATATAAAAAAAACTTCAAACATGCAAACAAACGTCCTTTTTTGTTTTGTTATGCAAACGATCTAGGAGATTCAAATTACTACGTGGCATCATCTGGCAACTTCTAGAGCATGTATTATCTTCTTTCCCAGAAAAGGTTTGGCAACACGCATTGCTCTGAAGGGCTTAAAACAGTAATCAGTAGATATGTAGATACTCAGGGGTTGCTGAATGATTTCTTACGCGTCATTTGAAATTAAACTTAATGCGAAGGAATGGGTTAGTTAATCATTCAAATCTGAATAGGGAAACTTGCCAATAATAAATGATTACCGAAACGATTTCAGCGTGTGACTGGGACATGTCAATTAAACAAATCTTACTGTGGCCGTTATTGCTCAATATTCTTTCACAGATCATAGGACAGTCAGTTCAGTTCTCTGTCACTATAAGTTACTCGTAAAAGATATTGCTCAACTTTCTTTCACAGATCAAACAACAGTTAAGTGTTTTGTCGCTATAACGTTACTCATCAGACAAAAATCACTAGATGTTTCTGAGTTCTTAATGAACATAACAGCCAAATATAATTGTACAACTTTTACTAAGTATTGTAAGTAGTAAGTATTCTAAGTAATAAGACTACAATGAGAAATGCCCAGTTGGGATTATTGACTTTCTCATAAGACTAACTGTTAAAGATGCAGTAAGTAAGATTAGTCTTGTTCTTCTCATAAATAGGATGTCTGTTTGAAAGGTGTGTGTCTGTGTGTGGGTGTGTGTGTAAAATGACAACATCTACAACTCGCTATAAACCAGTCTCATAGACCGGAAGTCTTTTATCTAAAAGATTTTATGTAACAAACGAATAACGAACCTATTATTACGTTGCATAACAGAGACGTAATAGGCATAATTAATAATCAGTTGGGTTTCTTGTACGTACGAGTGGTAATAGTGGTCTTTTTAAAATGAGATCGATATATTACTAATTATTAGCAATATTGTTATATTTAAGCCACATCGTTTAACAATAAAGGAACATAATGATAATCAGTTAATCTACAAAAAAATGTAAAGATAAAAGCAAACCTCAGACAGCAACCGGGCCAAACCTAGGGTCATATAAACAAACGCTGACTACGTGTCTACTCAATTAAACAACCCTGGAAATTGTTATCTATCGAGTTCGCTAACAAATGATACATTTTGTGAGTTTAAATTAGTACGTGTTTCGCAAAAAAAAAAATAATAAAAGAAAAAAAAGAAAAAGCCACCTTTAAACAGTATGCACGGAGGTTAGCTAGTCGGCTAGCTGTGTTTCTTCTGTCAGGTAACGTTAGCTACCTAGCTTCAAATACGCACACCGCAAAAAAGTAACTCAAACTCTTTAGATAGATAAATAACATATCCGCATTTTACACTATCAGGATGTTTAATGGGCTTGTTGGTCGTTTAGCCTAACAGCTATCTAACCTTCCTGTGGCTAAGAGGAGGGACGAGCTTAAAGGCTAGCCAGTTAGCACATTTAAACGAATTCAAGTCACGGAGAAAGTAAAGCCTCAAAAGCTAACAATGAAAACTGTTATTGTGCTTAAAAGTAAGTGGCTTCTTACCTTTATATCGTCATAAGCATTTATGTACAGCTCAATGTTTGGGGTAAGAGCCGAGTCATCGAGCGGCGAAAATGAAATTATGAGAAATTCCACACATATGCTTGCATTTTACAAAATCAATCCTGCCTGACTGGTACCACCGACAGGAAATAACTGTAGACCGAGTCAAACCTCGCGAGAACTGTACACAGCGCGCATCAGTCCAAGTGTAAAAATGTCAACTCTCGTGAGAACTGTAAACAGTGCCCCGTCAGTATAATTTAAAAAATGGCAACTCTCGCGAGGCTGTAAACAGCGCCCCATGAGTACAAGTTTAAAAATGACAACTCTCGCGAGAAGTGTAAGCTGACGCTCACACACCTGAGTGCCACGGTGTAGCGCTTTGGGTTCTTTTTATTAGTACGTATTTATTTTCCTTTTGTAAATCCAAACGTTTTTGTTGTTGTTATTGTTGTATTGTAAACCTTTTAAAATACTTTTAATATATTTATGTCTAATAATGCGGAACATACAGTATTTGGGTGGTCAAAGACAATTTAGATACAATTATTATGTTTATTTCATTGTATGTACAAAATAAAATAAAACAAGAAAAGAAATACAAGCAGTTTAATTTTGGCTACCTGAATCCTTCATTATCAAATAATTTTACAAAAAACTTTAAAAGAAAACATACAGCAAAAGCTGTGTCCTTCCTTGTCCTTGTCCTCTTTACATTGGTGAAACGTTTTCAAGTATTTTAGAATTCATGTCACTGGAATAATTAAATATATTACTAAAAAATTATAAATAAATAAAACAAATGACAAATTAGTGCACTTAATCGACAAAGATTTAACATAGAGACATTGGGAATTTATCTAATCGTTGTGGCATTAAAACAAACATAATATTTTCAAATAATTGTAGATAAGACAAAACCTGAAGGAGTTTCCTGTGTTAACTTGAGATCAGAATTGGACTGCCCCACACTTGGAAATCTGATGAAAGAGTCCTGGTTTTCCCCTTTTGTCGTTTCTGTGAGTCATTATTATGAGTGTTAGGTATAATTACAGTCTTCAGCTTTACTTGAAGCCAGTCTTGTCTTTCCATTGCTTGCTTGTGTTCTCCAACATTGTGCATCAGCTGGACTTCACTTATCGACCTTTTGCTGCGAGAAGTGTGAATTATTGACCAATCAACATAACGAGTGGGATGTGAAGTAAAGTACAGCTGTCAGAATAGACTAAACCAATTCAAAATAATAAATCTCCTTACCTAATTGGAAGCCCTTCCAAATGTGCCAGAATGCAAAGACTCCAGAGCAAAAGAATGAAAATAGCTTTATCCATTGCATGTACTGGAAATGTAATACTGGATGCAAAGACTAAAAAAAAGAAAAGAAAAAAAAAGAATTGAAGTATTAGTTAGGTCAATTTAAAGAATGACAGAACGTTCAACTGTGATTTGGGAGATTAAAACGATTATAACTCGATCAACTTACAAAAGTGTGATTTGCTGCTGCAATTGCCAACGAAGTCCCATGTGTCAGTCACCATTTCAGTTGTGCTGGGTGCTGGTGTCTTTTCCTTTTATTACCAAGCCCCTCCCCTTGCTCATTGATGAGCAATCCAGATTATTGATGGTGATGTCAGCCGTTGCTTTGATGGGAAAAGGCATGTATATGCCGACACCTCCAGTCCCTCTCCACCATTGCCACTTCTTTTCTTTTTTTTCCCAACACCACGACTAAGACCTTTGTGATCAAACTCATAGGATATATAGATGTTCAGGTAGAGTAGGTGTTATCAAAAGATGAAAGGTAGAAGATGGAGGAAATTTGATTTAGATTTTGTAGTTGCCAAAAATTTTAGATTCAAAAAGAGAGAGAGAGAAATGAGAGAGAGAGAGAGAGAAATGAATAAACAACACAAACATAATGATAGTAATATAACCAGCAAACTAAAAAACATTAATATCCAGATCTTTCTAGACTTTATGCAAGAAAGAATTCATGACAAAATGCACATGAGATATGACTACTTTTAAATTTTTTTTACTTCTAATTCTCTAGCAGGAAAAAAAACAACCCAATCCGTTTTTATCCATAATTTAGATGTTGCAGATTTATTACCATATTCGCCATATATGCACAGCAAAATAAGGCCTAGTGGATGCTTGCGTGATCTGTGATGATCTATGGGAAGTGGACAACCTTGTCATACTCTTGTGGGGCACATTGGGTAACCATGAGAGAAGTTTTCTAAATGTGGCAGAGGAATGGCTATGTCATGACACAAGTAGTAAGTCCTAGAAAACATTTGAAGTGATATATGGTTCATCAAATTGCTTGTATAGTATTGAACCTCTTTTGTCTGAGGTCATTTGACCATTGCATGGTTGCTTTGTTTCCCAATCGATCTTAACTTTTACTCCTAAATTAGTAGAGAGGTGCTATTTCTTCTAAATCAGGAAGGGACAGCTTACATATTGAGGTCGAAAGGACTCCACCGCCGAGGCCACATGGCATCATGCGTAGCAGGGCATGTTTTTTTCAGACAACATACAGCATCTCTTTCAAAGGGTAAAGATTGATTTGTGTATTGTGTGATATGTAAAAGCATCGGTAGGTCAGTATGGTGGCATTAAGTGCTATGCATCTGTTATTAATAGTTAACTATTTGGTGTGTGGTTAGTATGACATCATAGCGAACTTTTCTCTTTAGTCATTTTGAGTTTGGAGAACCATTAATTATACTCCAATTAAAAATAAAGATTTGTGTAAAGAGTCAATTTAGACAAATAATATATTATATTATTGTATTGTATCATATCATATCATATCTTATATA
>JAOUQX010000003.1:3903164-3915776 GCA_028566295.1 Liobagrus marginatus
AGTAGTTAATGCATGTTAAATAGGAGAGTGTGTGTGTGTGTGTGTGTGTGTGTGTGTGTGTGTGTGTGTGTGTGTGTCTGTCTGTCTGTCTATCTGTGCACGCGCGGACGTGCTCTGTGGTCATTAGCAACTGTTTTCCAGTTATGCTTGTCTAACAGTTTCCGATTTCTTGTGAAAGTAGGAAGTTAAAGTGCAAATACTAAAAGTCTAAATACATTTTTGGTATGAAAAATTTTTTAATTAATAAATAAATAACATCAAACTTAAACAGCTTTTAGTTACTCGCTGGTAATTAGCGCTTCTTTCACCAAGATCCCAAGGATCATTTTATTCCTAATCTGAGAAATGATCGCTAGCAGGCTAATAACTCGCTCCAATGCTAATCGCAGACTAGTTGAATGCTAATGCTAATGCTAAGTAAAAAGTAAAAAAAAAAAGCTAAGCATTTCAAGTGATATTAACTTTGATAAACTTAGAATAAAACTCAGCACAGGACTTTACAAACGTAAAAACGTCTGATGTTTAAAATAGAGTCGGAGGTTTTGTAAAATAGTAAATAAAAGTGAAAAGTATGAGGCAGGGGCGGTTCTGGGGGGGCAGGGCGGGGTGGGGATTAGGTTTGCAGGGGAGGGAGTGGCATGATGGCATGGGTAGTCAAGGTTGACCAGTGTCATCAAGCTTGACGCCCCTTCTGACCCGCCAAAATTTGAATATACATCTTTTATAAATGCGTGCTAATGTTACATATGATCATAAACTCATTGTCCGATAACTAAGCTAATTTGTATATATGTTTATGTTTGTGCTATTTACATTTTATCATTTCATTTACACATGCTGAAAAGTGCCTTCATGTAGGTTTAGATGAACGTTAAAAGTGTGTCCCGTAAATGCAAGCGCAAGTGGTCCCTGCCTGACCACTGACCCCAACCCCAGTTACTATGGTATTTCTCAATTACGCACTACTATTGGTTTGTGTATCGCACACGAAGATGGAATTAACCTTTATTCACATTCTTCGACTCCTCTCGCACCTAAAACTCGTCACGTTTTCTTGTTCATGGCCGACACCGTGAGAATGCAGAAACTTGATGGATGTTGTAGCTCTTAATTTGGCAGATAAGAAAACGCATTATTCCTAAGAAGCCGCAATTGCTTTTGTCTACCAAGCTCTCGATGGCACGGCAGATTTGCGCCGATCCCTAGACGCCAATGCCGTTAGCGTTGTCTTTTAATGTGACATGAAAAAAACAGCACGGCCAATTAAAGATTAAACACGACACTGACATAACAAAGAAAAGGCCAACCCCCGAGACTCCTAACGCGGCTCGGTGAAGGAGAACAGCGCCTGGTGGCTGTGTGGTTAGCTAGTCTGTAGGATGGTTAAATTAAATTTCTGTGTGTGTGTGTGTGTGTGTGTGTGTGTGTGTGTGTGTGTGTGTGTGTGTGTGTGTGTGTGTGTGTGTGTGTAGCACATCAATAACGAGCACATCCATGGGGAGAAGAAGGAGTTTGTGTGTCGTTGGGAGGAGTGCTCCAGAGAGCAGAAGCCTTTCAAGGCCCAGTACATGCTGGTGGTGCACATGCGCAGACACACAGGGGAGAAGCCACACAAGTGCACTGTGAGTAAAACCATGCGGCCCGACACAATCACGTTGTCGCAAACACACATTCTCATTTATAGACCGTCTAACACACATACTCATTTATACACCCTCTAACACACATTCTCATTTATACACCCTCTAACACACATACTCATTTATACACCCTCTAACACACATACTCATTTATACACCCTCTAACACATACTCATTTATACACCCTCTAACACATACTCATTTATACACCCTCTAACACACACTCATTTATACACCCTCTAACACACATACTCATTTATACACCCTCTCACACATACTCATTTATACACCCTCTCATACACATACTCTTACATACAAAACAACACGCACACGCGCACACACACACACACACGCACACACACACACACACACACACACACACACACACACACACACAAACATACACACCGCTGACATCTGAGAGAGATATGGTTCTCTTATACACTTTTTATATCTGGGTACATCCTCAATACATACTGCAACTCTAAATTCAAATCTGCTACTCTAAACTCAACTCTAAACTCAACTCTGCTACTCTAAACTAAACTCTAAACTCAACTCTGCTACTCTAAACTCAATTCTGCAACTCTAAACTCAACTCTAAACTCAACTCTGCTACTCTAAACTCAACTCTAAACTCAACTCTGCTACTCTAAACTCAATTCTGCAACTCTAAACTCAACTCTAAACTTAACTCTGCTACTCTAAACTCAATTCTGCAACTCTAAACTCAATTCTGCAACTCTAAACTCAATTCTGCAACTCTAAACTCAACTCTAAAGTCAACTCTGCTACTCTAAACTCAATTCTGCAACTCTAAACTCAATTCTGCTACTTTAAACTCAACTCTAAACTCAACTCTGCTACTCTAAACTCAACTCTAAACTCAACTCTGCTACTCTAAACTCAACTCTAAAGTCAACTCTGCTACTCTAAACTCAATTCTGCAACTCTAAACTCAATTCTGCTACTCTAAACGCAACTCTAAACTCAACTCTGCTACTCTAAACTCAACTCTAAACTCAACTCTGCTACTCTAAACTCAACTCTAAACTCAACTCTGCTACTCTAAACTCAATTCTGCAACCCTAAACTCAACTCTGCAACTCTAAAATCAACTCTGCAACACAAATAATATCGTTTCATGTTTTTTGATTATGGATTGTGCAATATTTGTGTGTGTGCGTGCGTGCGTGCATGCGTGCGTGCTTGCGTGTCTTTCAGTTTGAAGGCTGTTCAAAGGCATATTCCCGCTTGGAGAACCTGAAAACGCACCTGCGTTCACACACCGGGGAAAAACCATATGTGTGTGAACATGAAGGCTGCAACAAGGCCTTTTCCAATGCCTCGGACCGGGCCAAGCATCAGAACCGTACACATTCCAATGAGGTAAAAATGAGGTTCCAATCGCGTGCAAATGTTCCCAAACTGTGGAAAGAATTACATTTTTCATACACACCCACACAAACATCCACTAAGATAGATTAGCACCCTATCGAGGCACTTATTACTCCAATCAGTGCACCACTCCTCCGCAGATCAGAGTCTGATGTTCTGGCACCAAGGTGGTGGAGTGAACTTCCCATCAATATCAGAACATGGCTTGAAGATGGCTGTCTTCAAGAGATGACTAAAGAGCTACCACTTCCTTAGAACCCTAAAGTGTTTGGGTTATCGAACAGTTAGTTTGGGATCAAACAAACCAGTATTGATCTATACATTGACGGAGACTCAAAGCTCTTTTGTGCGTTGCTCTGGATAAGGGCTTCTGATGCCAATTGTTGTAAATGTAAACATCAAGAGGAAATGGTGCCTTACATGCAGTTTTTCAGCAACAGCAAATTTCCAGCAATGGATCCATCGCCACACTAACCAGGGTAGACGTGCAAACAAACTCCTATAATCTTTAGTTCATCATTCTTTACTAGTCTCAGCCTTAGACGGCACGCCCACAAACCACTGACGGAACGATCTGATGTACGTGCAACACAAAACTGAAAACTCTTTTAGGGTTTCAGAAGGCTCAGACTGACTGGAGTGTAAATGATGCTGAACCAAACTGTGATTGATTGCGTTACATGTCAGTCGCTATGTAGTCCAGAAATTCTGCCACTAGTAATATTGGTTTCTGGTTCCATACAAGAATGATTTGGTTTCTGAAACTGTACCAGTCCTCGTTGGTTAAAATGCTGGTCTGCTAACTGGAAGATTGCGGGTTCAATTCCCAGCACTATCAAGCTACTTCGACTTGGGCCCTGAGCAAAGGTCTTAACGTTCATTCAACTGCTCAGTTGAAATAAATAAATGTAAGTTCTAGATAAGGCTACGTGGACAATTGCCAGAATTGTGAACGTATGTGTTCAGTATTGCGTTGCCTGGATTAACCAGAAGCAGCACCAAATGGAACAAGTAAGCAACATTAAACAATGTCCTTTTATAATTCTGCTGCTCATTGAGCATTAGTTAATCCTTTCCCCTGCGACAGTAATGACCCAACAACTGCCTAATTCTATGTAAATATATCGTTTTTATCATATACGTTCAAATTAAGGCTACAATTCGATTTATTTGCATACTCTCTTATGCCTAGTGATTGCTTCTCCATGCACAACCATGAACAAGCTCTGCATGCAAGTGTGTGTGTGTGTGTGTGTGTTTGTGCAAATAATGAGGTGTAGAACTAATGAGCACGACAGCCCACAGTGCGAATCAAGCACATCCCCTGCGGAGAGACCACCTGCGGATCGCAAATACAAAATGAAACCCTGTGCCATTTTATCCCTCAGCATATCCATCATGGCCTAAAGAGAAAGAAAACAAGACAGATGAAGGAACACTGATTCGTTCATCACAACTTTTTCGGCAAACGCTCATATATTAGGAACACTTAGCGCCAGTGAAATCAACATGGCAGTGCCTCAGTAAATACGCATTTCCTTGGAGTATTTACGCAACACCTCAGTTACAGCTAATGTGAGGCAACAGAGGCGGATAGCTCCACTAGCTAAGCAACGCATTACTCTTGTAACAGCTTGTGGGTGTGTCCAATGTTTGTTTTCAGTTGCGCTGAGAAATGGGTGGAGCCATAGCTTTTTTTTAATGTAAAATACTTTTCAGTTTCAAGTTTTGTCAAATTACAAACACAAGCTACCAAAGGCACCTGTGATCTCCACCTTATTTCTTGAGTTAAGTTTATAGAATTTATAGGATGAAATAAGACGAACCCAAGATGATCCTTTGTTTCTTCCATTTTTTGCTAGACTCAAAGGTAAACGACACTAAGAGTAATTGCAATTAGGAACTAACATTGTGTGGAGGGATCTAAAGAAATGTCAGCCCACATGCACCTAATTCGTATACAGAAATGAGAAAATCTCAAAGCAAAAGTGCAACAAGCAACATTTGAATTGTCACGTGGATGCTAAACTTTTTTTTGTTATGTTTTTTTTGCCTTTTCAGAAACCGTATGTTTGTAAGATTCCGGGTTGTACCAAGCGTTACACGGACCCAAGCTCTCTCCGCAAGCATGTCAAAACAGTGCACGGTCCAGAGGCACATGTCACCAAGAAACAGCGTGGTGACGTGGTGCCCCGACAGCCCCCTGCACGAGAGAATGGCGAGAACGACGGCGGAACCAAACAATCTGGCCGAGGAGGACAAGAAAAGTTTGAGGCCAACAGCACCACTAGAGGCATGGAGGACTACCTGCAGGTCAAGTCAATCAAAACAGAAAACTCTGTGGTATGTTCCTTTCTACTTAGTTATTTAAGATAGAGTGCTCAATAGATATGTGCCTAATACAATGGATAAATCAGGAGATAGATAAGCAACTTTATTAAGGCCATAATATTTAACACTCATTGGGAGGTTTAATGAGGATATTTTTTTCACCTCTGATTCATTTTGCACTAGAAGACAAACTTGTCTTTTACCAAACTGAAGCATACTAACAAACGCATGCTCTCGGCTACAGACAAAACCAGTCTGTTTCTGCCTAATCTGCATCTTTATCTTTCTGCTCATGGACTGCACTCTTTCTTCTCTCTCTACTTTTTCTCTTTTAACATGCCATGGACAGGCATTACTAAGGTAAGCACTAACTTTTAATTCCTTTCCATTCTTATATTCGAGTAATGCATGACGTATTCATCATTCAGTCAAAAAAAAAAATACACCTAATTTATAACCTGTACAGAATTTATTTTAAAATTGGCGCTGTCGGGAGGATGTTTGTTCAGGGGAGTTTAATGGAGGTGGTTCTGAAAGGACCTGAAGTCTATCATCATTTGATAATTTTCAAGAAACATAATTCATAAGCATGGTAATGGACTATAAGTGTTGTTATCAAGTGGGACATTAATGCAAATGGCATAGGGGGCCTTCTGTTCAAATGTTCAAAATATAATAAAAGATATGGGAACTATTGCGATAAATTTTTCATTGTTGCCTTTGTAGGTTTAAACCACATCATTTCTTTGATTTCCTAAGACCCCTTATGGCCCTAATGTCTACCCCATTTGCAGAGATCTAACTCGTATAGCACCACAGGCTAAAAGCAAATACAGCATAAATATTTTATCACCATGACTTCTTTTCTCTAAGAAACATATAGTTCCCATGATCAAACTGTGATCAGAATTGACTTGAAAGTTCACATTGTGACAGAATACATTAACGACGTTCAGGGCATGTGGTGACTTGGCACAGAGGTGGCATGCTTTGTTTATATTGGAAGGGATTCCTTTTTATGAATTTGTTGTAGGCTGTATGTGGAATGCATAAAGGCATTGTCGAAGGAACTTAAAATTCATCAGGTAATTAGCAACCTTAGCTTTCTTAAACAATTACATGTGGGAACAAGAGTGGTAGACGTTAACATAACAAGTGTGGAACGATTTGGCAGACATTTTGACATTTAACATATCAAAATGTCAGAATATATAAAGCAGTAGTTGGTTCCATACTTACAGTAATGCATAACAGAAATATAGTCATATATCAGCCTAGAAATGATGATAACCTGACTTAAGTCATATAAATTGTTATCAATTTGTAAGACCATATTTCTGAGTTGCACAAAAGCACGCTACTTTCCATCAGCAAACCAACAGGGTCTCAAGGACATGTTACTAGTGTCTTGCAATAGATAGGCATTCGATAAAGCATTCGACAAAGCATTCGACTCTGACCCCAGCGTTCAAATTTGTGTGGTGGGATATGCGGAATCAAAGAATTTCACTGTATGTTGTAATGTATGATGTGCATGTGACCAATAAACTTAACTTTAAAACTTTAAAGTGTGTAATCCTGCATCCCTAGTGGTGGTACCTGAAAAAGGCTTCAATACCACAGTGACCCTGACCAGGATAAAGCAGTTAAAGCAGAAAATTTATCAATAAACAAATGCGATCCTATTGAATAAAAATTCACTAATGCTTATGCCCCTCTGCTACCGTCTTCTTTCTTTCTTAGATGTATCAGTCCAGCCCTGGTGGTCAGTCATCATGTAGCAGCCAGCCATCACCACTTGGCAGTGCCACCTACCATGACGGTGGAATAGAGTTGTCGGGCCCCGGCGGGGGCAGCATGGGAGACCTGAGTATGCTGGATGAGGTGCCCCTGGTGGACTCAACCATCTCCACGGGCACAGTGGGCCTCCACCTGCGCAGAAGTGTCAGCCCTGCTCATAGGCTGAACTATCTGAAGCAAGAGAAGCTAAAGACTGTGAGGGAGTCGTGCTCCTGGGCAAATGCTGTTTCACAAGCTCCTGACACCAAGCTACCACCAATCCCCGGTAATGGTAAGGCTACAAAAAATATTTTATTATAAATTTGTGTTTATTTCAGTAATACATAATATTATATTATTTAAGAGAAGTAATTTATGGTAACTGAACATTGGTATGACTAATTTATCACGAAGAACTGTGAACCCCCTGAACAAGTCTCAGAATTTAATTCCAATTGTTACTTTTATAATTATGGTATTATTTTAATAACTGCTTCCTGTTGTGAAAGGTTCCTTACTGGAGAACTCTGGACGTGTCGGCACTATTCCTGTACCCATCACTGGCCTTCATTTGAGTGACATTTGCCCCGGTGAGACGACAGTTCTTTGTCAGCCAGTGGAGCGTCGAGACAGCCTGGCGAGCACTGTGAGTTCAGCTTATACACTGAGTCGCCGTTCCTCTGGTATCTCTCCCTGCTACTCCAGCCGCCGATCCAGCCAGACCTCACAGGTTGGCAACCGGCTAAACAACATCAGCTCGGCAGACTCGTATGACCCCATCTCTACTGACCTGTCACGCCGCTCTAGTGAGGCCAGCCAGTTTGGAGGCCTGCCAGGCCTGCTCAGCCTCACCCCTGCCCAGCACTACCGCCTCAAAGCCAAATATGCCGCTGCAACAGGTGGAGCTCCACCTACTCCTTTGCCCAACATGGATCGCATGAGTCTGAGGACACGAATAGCCATGCTGGGAGATCCACATGATACAACTATGCACCCACTTGGTCTCCCCACAATGCCCAGAAGATGCAGTGACACAGGGTATCCTACTACTAGCATGATGCCCCATGAGGTACCAGGCAGTATAACACGGAGGGCTAGTGATCCAGTTAGACGGGTGGCTGTTGTTCAGCATCGTCTACAGCAGGGGCAGCGTTTCAACAGCACGAACAATGTGAACCTTAATCCAGCAGCACACTTTCCCTCCTCCAGCCGTCACTTGTCCGTGCAGAGCTTTGTCTGCTCTGATGGTAGTCTACATCACCTCCAGTATCCTCCCCGGCCTCCCAGCATCTCTGAGAATGCTGCGATGGAGACAAGTGACATGGATGGTCCAGTTAATGGCATTGCTGATGACCTGATGTTACCTGATGATATAGTTCAGTACCTCACTTCTAATGGAGATTCTACACAACACAATGGGTCTGTTTACCGACATCAGCAAGCGCAGGGCTTTCTAGCAAATAGTGGGCCTACACCCCAACCATGTTACTACCAGAGACGCATGGCTCTAGTAGACAGTGGTGTGAACAGCATAACGCAGCAGACAACAGTTTCTTGCCAGACTAGTCCAGCCCAACAGCACAAGGCTCCCAGTGCCAACAAGAGCCACATGCCTGTGCAGTGGAATGAGGTCAGTTCAGGTACAGTGGAGGCATCTCCCAGTCAAATCAAGCAACATCAATCTTTGAATTGGGGAAATGTGATTGTACCCCAACAACAACAGAGCTTTGACCCTATCCAGAACCTCAAATCCAACCAGCAAGTAAGATCCATGAGTCAGAACTTTGCACATGCCGCTCAACAGAGTTCTATGCTGAAGAATGAGGTTATGGCTCAAAGGATGAATTGTAGCCAAACTCTTAGGCAGCACGGAAGCAAGAACCACCAAAATGAGCATACTCACAATCAGCATGGATTCCACCAAGGCAATGACATAAACAGCAGCACCAGGCAGCATGCCTCTTGTGGTAATATTACAGGAAGCATTCTCGGTTTGACAAGCCCATCTAAGAAAACAATGCAGCCCATAAACATGCAAAATAACAAGGTAAGAACTAAACCAGTGGTCAGTCAAAATAATGTCAATTTTGAGAATACCCAAGAAGATTATTCCCAAATGAGCAGTGATCAGCATAGCTATGATACTCTTTCCCAGAATCCTACACTGAATGGAAACCATACTGTACTGCAGCCAAGGCCACCCACAGAACCCAAACCCTTCACCAGGCAGCACTCGGGTCAACCTAGTTACCCACAATCCCACATCAGCCCAGGGTATGACACCTCTGAAGCTAGTCCCAAAAAGCCTTCCAGTGTGGGTGTTGTTGGAACAGGCAGCAGTACTATGTTCTACACAGGACAAATCCACATGTTTGAGTCCAGAAGTCTGAATGGTCATGACACAGCAGAAGCATTGGGCTGTGGCACAGATAACATAACAATGGCTGCTGTCAACTCACCGGGCACCAACCAAGTCTCAAGCACGGTGGACTCTTCCAGTGGAATGGAGCAGACCCAAATTGACTTTGATGCCATACTGGATGATGGCGACCACTCCAGTCTCATGTCAGGAACTATAAGCCCTAGTATTCTCCGCAGCCTGTCTCAGAATTCCTCCCGCCTCACTACGCCCAGAAACTCTGTAACATTGCCTCCAGTACCCGCAGGAGTCGGTAACATGGCCATCGGAGATATGACCTCTATGTTGACCGCACTGGCAGAAGAGAGTAAGTTTCTTAACATGATGTCTTAAAAGATCCAACAGGAAGTCGAATTGGAGCTGTTGCCAAATCTGAATAAAGAATTATGACTGTCCGAGCATTTTGTCTTTTTATACATGTCTGTATTATCTGTATTATCCTGTATAGTATTAGAACAAATACTTAGTAGTTTCCCCTTTGCTAAAAAAAAAAAAAAAAAGCCATATTTTGCCTTAGACCAATATATGTACTGTATATAAATACAGAATATTTGATAAACTTCAGTTCAGTATTTTTGTATTCTCTTTTACGGTGAAACAAAAGTAGCAGCAAGTGCCTAGCTATGCAAATGCATACGCTGGAAAAAAATCACATAAAAGAATAATACAGAGTGACATCGGATTGTCTTGAACACAGAAAAAAGTTTGTACATTATGTAAATCACAAAGCTTTCACTCTTTCTATGTGTCCATGAGACAAAAAAGTAAACTGAAAGGTAAGAAGACATGTTATAGGATTGTATGTGAAATGCAAAACATTTTTTACCTGTGTGATATAGTCTTTCATCGAAAGTCAAAAAATAATGCTACATAGAACAAAAAATGATATTATACTAAATAGAGAAGTCTTTATTCTCACTTCAAATATCAGCACTCATGTACCGTACAGCACCCAAAGGAAGAAGAGACTTCTATCACAGATAACTTCTTAGTGGAGAATCATTCACGAGTAACGTACAAACTAATTTGCTTGGACTTTGGACTCTGAATCTTGATGCGGCGTTTGATTTTTGTATGTGAACATGTGTATGGAGCTGGATCTGTACATATCTTTTGTACATTTTTATGAAATACAGTATTGTTTTTTTCTACTCTGGTGTTGCCTGGTGTGTTTATTTTTTGGGTCAAGGTCCGGTAATAATGTAATGTAATGGGGGACGTGGTAGCTCAGTGGTTAAGATGTTGGACTGCTGATACAAAAACTCGGGTTCCATTCCCAGCACTTCCAAGCTACCACTGCTGGGCCCATGAGCAAGGTCCTTAACCTTCAACTGATTGGTTGTAAGTCACTCTGGATAAGACCGTCTGGTTAATGTAGTGTTTTATTTATCTGCTTCAGTGTGGACAGTCCTTCAATTGTCTAGTTTGAATCTACATAAGCCGTCTATAGTGGCGTAATTTTTACTCTCATAGTAATAGGATTTATAACAGTAGAAAATATACAATTATGGGGCGGCATGGTGGCAGAGTGGTTAGCACTACAGCAAGAAGGTCATGGGAGCATGGGTTTGATTCCCGATTCCCAGTTTATGGTGTTTCTGTGTGGAGTTTGCATGTTCTCTCCATGCTTGCGTGGGTTTTCCCAGGGTAATCCGGTTTCCTCCCAGCTCCAAACACGTGATTGTACATAGGTGAATGTGTTACTCTAAATTGTACATAGGAGTGAATGTGTGTGTGTGAATGTTTGTCTGTGTCTAAGTGTTAGTCCTGTGATTAACTGCTGATTGTACAGGATGTACCCCGCCCTAACTCACACACTAAGTTAACTGGGATAGACTCCAGTGCCCCCTAGACCCTGAACAGAATAACTCTAGATAATGGATGATGAATGGATAGATGGCTAAAGATATGAAATAACACAAATATAAACGTTTCATGACCGAGAAAGTGTTAAATAGACAAATATTTTACATTTGACATTCGCAACCGTATTTCTGATGGACGATTGCAACCTCGATACATCTATTCAACCGTTTAACACAAGTAGCCAATATAGCCAAGCAAAATGACTTGCTTGCTATAGAAAACTATAGAATTCATTTCTGAAACTTAGAAACTTATTTTAACGTACGTCTTTTTTTAAATGTTTTAATCCAGTGTGTAGAAACCTTTGAGTGGTAGTGTGTGTTTTTCTCTCGTTATTCTCTTCAGTATGTAGCATTTTAGCTACTTACAGTTCAAGCTTTGAAAATATCATCCACCTTTCAATCTTTTCTCCTTTTTCAAGCCCAATCCTTTAATTTCTCAGTACAAGTTTCAAAACACGTATATCTACACTGTGGCAAGTGGAAAGCGGGTAGACGCATGCTAAGCTGCTTGCTAAAGTTAGCCGCTGTATTTTCCAAAATGAGCAACGGCAGACAGGCTCCAGGGAGCTGCCTGCTGAAAGTGTATTAAACACACACTTGAAGGAGGAGGAAGTCCAGGGATGATGCGTTTGGAGTGAGCTGCTGGAACAAATGGTTTTATTCTGACAGCGAATTCAGCCGAGGCCACGTTTGATCTCCGGTTGATGATAGCTGAAATTTCTTATTCTCTGTGAGAAACAGAGGACCAGAAAAAATAGCCTGAGGATGAAAAGAAGAAAAAGAAGAAGGAAAAAAAAATTAACAAGTGCTCATCTCGGAGATTAGACTGAAAGCAGAGTTGCTAAGAAATATCCAGCATCTTGATTAGTCTATATACGGGACGATATCTTCATGGACAACATCAAAACATAAGAATATAATATAAAGGGTTTTTAAAAATGGAGAAACAAATGGGCGACAATTAAATTGCACCATTCGTCAATATCTAGATTTGTTCTGAATTGGGATGCCTTGAAAGATGGCACTTTTAATTAAGGCAGGAGTTTTCAAACGGGTTCAGGATCCTCTGGTTAGGGTTTGTGAGGGTATTAATTAAATTATTTCTAAATCATTAAAAATGAAACAAATATTAGGCGAAGTAATATTAGAATATAATACCTAAATACAGTTTTTTATA
>JAOUQX010000003.1:4171904-4183182 GCA_028566295.1 Liobagrus marginatus
GGGGGGGGGGGGGTGATGGGGGGAATAATGCAAGAAGCGCATGCCGTCAGCTGTGCTATTAATTGCTGACAGGTATGACACATCAACCAAACATTATTGCCCAATTGGGGAAAATTAGTTTTGCAACAAAGAGAGCTAACAGAATGAACGAAAGCATCAGTACAATTAAGCAACTCAGCACAGTGAATTTATGTACTAGAGATTATAAACTTCATTTAATCCCTAGTGAGTAAGTCATATACTGTACTATAAAATATCGTTCAGTGCAAAAACATTTGACGGTCATATTAGCGTTATCAAACAGCCGATTAAAACCCTAACTATCACTGAGAACATTGTTTTATATTTGTTAAATAAAGTTCCTACAGGTCTGAAATTTCTCCTAAATTAAACTCTTTAAATTGTAGACTATAATATAGGCTATCTTTGTTTTTGGCATTATTCCCCTTATGTTTTTTTCTTCATGTCCCCCTGCTGTGGTCCGTGTGTGAGTGATTTAAATGGCATGACTTCCTTTAACTGCAGGAATTGTGGGAGAAAGAAAGGCATAAGTCAAAGCGGCTGTATGGATTTCAGCGACAGATCCATTTCTCTGCCATGAAAGGCAGGAGCGGGGTGTGTGTGTGTGTGTGTGTGTGTGTGTGTGTGTGTGTGTGTGTAGGGGGATGAATAAAGGGTCTACAAACACATACAGTATGCCCACACCCAGACACAGGCATGACTTTGAAGAGCCCTGGAATGAATTCCTTGATCACAAGGCCTATACTTGTAACTAGGATACAGCAAAGTGGTTATACACACACACATGCACACACACACGCACACACACACACATATAAATATATATAGTAGGCTATATATGAATATACTGAAATTTCTGGTTTTGAATAAGACACAAAAAGGCGTGAACACATTTATTCTAACACTGCTGTTAAATAAACAATATAATGTCAACATGTATCCCATAATAAATTACACACCATAACCATTGTGTCAGAATAAGATACTGGACTATAGTGTGACTACTCTGGTAAATCTGTGTTAATATAACTAACTATACGTACAGAGAATACTATAAGTACAGAAAATATACATTTATGTTAATGTGTATTTATGTTTATGTCACAGCGCACATAACTGACCTTTAGCAATAGGATGCTAAGTTGTTTCTGCGAATCATGTGTGTTCTTTATCGTTAAGAAGATCAGCGCGAGCTCGAACGGGTGTGAA
This sequence comes from Liobagrus marginatus, assembly GCA_028566295.1. Classification (NCBI taxonomy): domain Eukaryota; kingdom Metazoa; phylum Chordata; class Actinopteri; order Siluriformes; family Amblycipitidae; genus Liobagrus; species Liobagrus marginatus. Next base: position 4,173,135 of record JAOUQX010000003.1, read on the forward strand.
TTTGGCGGGAAGCGTGCGACGAAGTTAGACTTGCGATTGGATTTTTTTAAATCGCATTAGACTTTAGTTTAAGGATCAGATTAGGACACGCCCCTTCAGCAGGATCTCGTTAGTAAAATGACGGCTTTTTCAATAAACATTCGTTTTGAGGAAAAAAAGAATTGAAGTATAAAAAACTCGACATAAGAGTTTAACATAGTTAGCTAGCTTTGTGTAGCAAACAGAGTGTGATATTTAGCTGCTATATTGTAATATGTAGATTGGACCCCATCATCCCGCTAGAGGAGGAGGAGTATCTTACTGTTGTTCATGGTGTGAGGCGGGGTCCATCCTGTACAATCAGTGTTTATCCTGTTCAGGGTCTAGGGGGCACTGTAGTCTATCCCAGTTAACTTAGTGTGTGAGTTGGGGCGGGGTACATCCTGTACAATCAGCAGCTAATCACAGGACTAACACTTAGAGACACACAACCATTCACACACACATTCACTCCTATGTACAATTTAGAGTAGCACATTCACCTATGTACAATCACGTGTTTGGAGACGGGAGGAAACCGGAGTACCCGGGGGAAAACCCACGCATGTACGGTGAGAACATGTAAACTCTACATAGTAACATACTGTACGGGAATTGAACCCATGACCTTATTGATGTGTAGTGGTGGGAATGGGAAGGGGTTTGTATGTGGGAAGTGTTTGCTTAGTGTTTAAGGTGTTGATCCAAAGACTGGGGTTTGATTCTCAGTGCTGTCAAGCTACCGCTGCTGGGCCCCTGAGCAAGGCCCTTAACACTCATATCGCTTGTAAGTTAATGTGTATAAGAGCATCTACTAAATGTTGCTGATTCCACTGATCCAAAAAAATGAATTATATAAGCTTTAATGACTTGCTTTTCTAAAGCTATTCGTTTCGGTTGATGTATCCGCTTATGTTTATTAAAGGCCATTAAGGTGACATACAGACAGGCAGGCAGACAGACAGACAGACAGACAGACAGTTTTTGCCCCCGGGGGAAATTACTGTCGTCTGAATAAACAAACAGGACCCGGTCTTATCCGTCCGAATGATCAGCGGGGAAATAAAACTTCAAACGTTCCCTTTAACGGCCCGTGTTTCCGGGCCGGTGTTTGCTTCTCTACCTCCGAATGCAGACGAAGTGTTCTGCAGATGGGACACGATCTCTCTGAACGTCTGAACACTTTTCCACTCACTTTAAAACGTGTCAGTTTGTTTGGCTTTGTATGATTAAGTCTGCGGATCTATAAACGTTACTAAATACTTTTAACTAAACAAACACTTCTAGCACGTGTAACTTAAAGGGAGTATTTACAACAAAAGTTCTAAAAAGTCAAAATGATCTAAGCACTAATTAATGTCCTTATAGAACTTTAATGGTGTAACATCTGACTTTAATTTAGTTTCAATACACCAGGTACAATATAAACAGCACTGAGATAAACTTCTTAATTTAAATATATATATATATGTATGCATTGTGTAAATATATATATATATTATGTATAGTTTAATACATTTTTATTCCTCAGCTCTTTACATTTTAGCTCTTTCACATTATGTTTGCCTTTTCCTCGAGGGAGGTTTACGTTATTATTTAAACTTTTAAATCTTTTTTTCCAACACATTTAATGAAATCACTTAATATTGTAAAGGTATATATAAATAAATATAATAAATATAAATGTGTTAGTTCAGAAAGGGAGTCGATGTGAGAGTTGACTCTGAATAACATTTATCACATATCTTTAACGTAGAATAACACGTTGTGCCTTTAAAACATTACATTTGATACATTTGACCTTTTAATTTGCACTTTTTCAAAGTGTACACGATATTTGTATCATTTACAAACAATAAAACGCTAAAACTTTTTAATAATAAAGCTAAAACTCCAAAGCAGCTCCCACGTGGAGTTATAAAGCACTTAACGCACGTGTTTCATAATCCCATCTAAATCACTTATACACGGAGTAACCAAAGAGAAAACGCGCGTGCCGACGAACCACACCCTCTCGACCAGCCCACTGTTCTGATTGGCTGAGAGTCGCGCGCAGGACGAAGCGTTAGAATAAAATCCCCACATCGCGTGTCGCGCGTGTTAATAATGAATAATCATCTGAGATGGACGGATGACTTTCTATCATTTCCTCAACTATAATCCATGAGATTAATTAAGTTATTTTTGCCATTTTTCCTTCTTGTGGAGAAAAAAACAGTATATTTGATGAATGATTGCATCATCTGTACTCACACTGAATTTCATCGTCACGCGCCTTTAATGAGAAGTGATGTTTAAGATGAGAACCGGTATCTTTAGGCTAAAACTTCTAGTAAAAAAGTAACGTATTAAGGGACATAAAAGAGCGGGGAAGTGGAATTTGGAAGCAAACACGTGACGTAATTAAGATACATAGCAACAGAAACCGTCAGCTGTCAAGCAGCGTTTTTACAACGCGCGCGAAACCGCCGGAATAAAAAGTAACCGGGTTCCGAGTGGAGATGGGAAACCGGACACCGGTTATGTTCGCGGTGTTGCTGATTGTTCTGTTTGTTCTCGAGAGTTCGGACGGTAGAAAGGTCCGCGGCGGCCGGACTCAGACTCAGACTCGCCAGTCCCAGCGGGACCGGACCGAGACGACCGAGAGCTTCCCGCTGGACTTTACCGCCGTGCAGGACGGCAACGTGGACACGTTCATGGAGCAGGTGAAGAACCTGGCTCAGTCCCTTTACCCGTGCTCAGCTCAAAAGCTGGAGGATGAGATGAAGCTACACTTTTTGGAAAACTCCTCAGTGACCTGCAACGACGGAACACCTGCGGGGTAAGTTATGTTCCTGTTATACATAAATCTACCCTAACCATTAGGAACGGATTTAAACGAATCATTCGGCTCTTTAAACGAATCATTCGGCTCTTTGAACGAATCATTCGGCTCTTTGAACGAATCATTCGGCTCTTTGAACGAATCATTCGGCTCTTTAAACGAATCATTCGGCTCTTTAAGCGAAGCAATTAAGTTAAGGCAGATCTGGCTTCACGATACACAAGTGCAAATAACAATAAATAAACATATTTGTGCGAGTTAGCTGGAAAAATGAAAGTTTTACTATGTTTTAGTTGGACTTGTATTATTGTACAAGTTGTTATTATTATTATTATTATTATTATTATTATTATTATATTGTGTTTAATTGTGTTTAAACTTGCACTGCACGTGGAAACGAAGCTGGACTGTGAAAATAATTTTTTCTTTTTCTTGACAAACTGACCGCATAAAACTCTGCTTTGTGTATTAATTGAAACTCTGTTTAATTCCACTGTGAATTCCTCTTTGTTTAGTAGGATTCGAATGAGTCAGTTTTCACTTCATGTGATTCATTTAAAATAACCATTTAGGTAAATTAGGGATTTATATTCTATTTATCACTAAGGTTTGGGATGCTGTAGTCATGCTATGTTCTTTAGCTGTTCTAAAATTAATCATGGTTAGTCTATATCAGATATGAGTGTGTGTATGACAATATGTAGAGAGAGCAAAAGAGTGCGAGTGAGAAAGAGAGTGATAGCAAGAGCGAGCACGAGAGAAAGGGAACGAAAGAGAGCAAGTGTGAGTGAAAGAGAGCGGGAGAGCATGAGAGAAAGGGTGAGAGAGAGAGAGAGAGAAAGACAGAGAGAGAGAGATTCAGTAATACAATAGCACTGGGTCCTAAAACCCGTTTCCCTTCAAAGTATTTTTCTCGACACAGTCACCCTTATTGTAATTCCATCCATTTCCCTGTGTATAATGTGAGGAAAGAACATTCATACAGGACAAGATAGCGGCGGTGTGTACGGTGTGTATAACACACTACAGTTTCAGTAAGCAGTATATGTACAGAATAGTACAATAAATACAAACCGCAGTCTAAATAAATACACTGTGAATATCTTTCAACGGAACATCACAGCAAAGTGTGTGTGTGTGTGTGTGTGACTGACTGTCCAAATGATCTGTGATGTTAAACAGCATTAAAGTCCTCACATGAGCAAATCCCACCTGTTTTAAAGCCAATTTATTCCACTATTGTGTTATTGCATGATCCTTAAGTACTTTTCATTTCAATAATCCGTTTAAAAGAAAAGTTGAGTTATTGATTATACGCACGCAAAAAGAGGAATCCGTTCTCCTTTTCACGCGTAAAAGTAGGAGAAGAATTCTGTGCATTCCCAGACAAGCGTGTTTAATAAGCGCCCTGGGAATGCTGAAAAGAAAATGCTGGACGCTCGCCTTAAACGTGCAGACGCCTGGCCGGCGGTCAACACCGGATCGCTGGGTTGCGGTTTGACTGGGAACCGTCGATGGTCATTTGTGGCCTTACGTAAATAGTTGATGTTCTCCCGCTCTGCGTCTGAAGCGACAGGTTGTACGTGTCCGTGGCACATGCGACAGATGATGGTGAAAGTGAACATCTGTGCACAAGGTTCAAACACAATGAATGTACATCCTTCGATATCTTTATGTATTTATGCTTTGTCTAGAAGCTTACACACGCATGATCACTGTTACAAAATACAAAGTGTGTTTTCAGAACATAGGCGTGATTTTAAGTTAGGTGGGGGGGTGGCCGAGTGAGATTCTAATGCATTCTAAGTAGATGTATTCAAATTGCGTTGCTTTAAATGAATGAAACCTATACAGTATTATTGCAATAGAATAGTAGCTTGATGCACCTGTTTCGCGTGCGTGCGTGTGTGCGTACGTGTGTGCGTGTTCTGTTATTATCCAAACGGTCGACTCTAATCCAGACCAGAGTGTACAACATGACATACGCTGCTTCATTACACGTTAAAGCACAACAGTTTATTCAGCGAAGCTCAGACACACATCAAAGGGATTCCACACCACTCCGGATCCAGTGATCTCTGGCTGCCATACTGAAAGCGTAACACACACACACAAATACAAACACATTTTTTCTGTCCACATCTACATTCATTTCCTTAAACACACACGCGCGCGCGCACACACGCACCCACTCGCAGCTGTCTGCTGAGCATAATCAGTGATCAAAGAGGGCTTTCTGGTGAGAGTGTGTGTGTGCGTGTGTAAAGACAGGGTGTGTATACATTGGGATATCTAAGGATGTAAGTTCACAGCATTTGAACCTTGCACACAGGCGGTCACACTTTCTCCAACCCTCTTCCCTCTCCGTTTACTCCCTCCATCCATCTCCATCTCTCTCATCCCCAACATGAAACGATTCCTAACTCTCTCATCTTTAATGTTGTGTGTGTGTGTGTGATGGCTTTATTCTGGTGGGTTTTCCGCTTCTGCTTGATCCGTGATAAAGCAGTTGAAAAGGAGGACAAAAAAGTGAAACAACACTGAGCTGAGTGTGTGAGTGTGGTTCCTTAGCAGCTGTCGAGCAAACTTTCCTCTGCTTTAACACAAACCACATGGACTCACTCTTTATTAGTGACCGTAAGAGATGTGCTACGGCTGTTTGTGTGTTTGGGCACGAGTCACCTTCTACTTTATTTATTATACACCTGGACACAACGGCTAATTTATATATTATATTATATTATATTCACAACGGATAATGTATATTATATATTATAAACACAACAGGTATTATATTAATGATATTATTATATTATAGACACAACAGGTATTATGTTATATTATTATATATTATATTATAGACACAACAGGTATTATGTTATATTATTATATATTATATTATAGACACAACAGGTAACATATATTCTATTATAGACATAACAGTAATCTGCCATTTTTAAGAAGCGCAAAAAAATTCAATGAACCCTATTTTGTTTACAGGTATATAGGAACACAAGTACAATATGGCATCATACAGACATGGTGGTGCGTAAGAAATATGTTCGAGTGTTCTATAATCCAGTAGTAAACAGAAGCTGGACTCGATCTGCAGTTCATAACAAAACTACATCAAACACACTTTGTGCTCTATTATGCTCTATTCTCAAATTCACGTTTCACTAAGTGTTGCAACACACCGGCTTTACTGTCCGTTACACTCAAACAGCTAACGCATGTGTTTATTAATACAACAATGCCTGCTTCAAAACTCTGCCAGGTCTGCAAGAAATGTCGTCTTTTTCCAAGAAGAACGAATGGATTGTGATGGACAAGTAAACGTAATTATCTGTTGCGAAGCCACGACACGTAGTCCTGAAGTTCAATAACAATTAAGTTTTCAGATCGCTTTGAAACCGACTCCAAATAAAATGAGGAGAGCGCTTTATGCGCTTTAGAATTAAACCCAAATGTTTCAATTTGCTGATCAAAGGCGACGGTTCGAGCGCTAAGCTTTCTTGGAGAGTAATATGATGTAGCGTTGTCCAGACTCACGAAGACTTATGGGGAAATAATCAAGTATTATGACCCCTCTATAAAATTCTCTTTCTGGAACAATGAAAAAATGGTATTCAACATGCAGGTGTGGTCATCAAAATAATTCATCTAAACACTTCAACTGATGACGATAAACTTTCATTTCTATCAGCCTCTGATGAAAAGGACCGTTGTTGGTGCTGTGAGATCCGTTGGCCAGGAGATCAAACCTAGTCTGGTGGAGATGATGATGATGATGATGTTGTTCAAAAGTTTGCCAAAAGTGTTGTGGTGATTAAAGACCTGCGTCAAACAGACCTGCTTTTTCACTGCAGAATTAAGTGGATGTTATTGAACAGATTTTGGATTGGGGCACAGAAATGGGACGTCTCTTTAATAAATAAAATAAATGGAATTCGAGCGGTCAAGCGCCAAAGTGTCGCAACAAACCCATCGTTTAAGGAATCTGAACGTTAACATTGCCACAGTTGTGCGGAGTTGGAGGAAGTGATGTCACCGTGGTTACCTGTTCACACGTGTCTAGAGACTTCCTCAGAGTGTGACACCAAACCAATTAGAAGCGTTTGTGTGATTTGGAAACGCAAAGTCACAAGTGTGAATTAGTAAATGACCCAAATTGGGATTAGACCGAGACGCTGCTAAAACATTACTTTAATTATTATTGTTCTACTTTACTTTTAACTCGATTAATGTTGTATTTTGTTGAAGGTATTACATAAAGGAGTCGCGGGGAAGCAGAAGATGGTTGCTGTTTCTAGAAGGTAAATATATACATATACATACGTTAATACCGATTTCATTTGAACTATATTGTTTTGGTGCTTGCGTTACTGAACATGATGCGTTCATGTTTGATGGCTTTTCCAGGAGGATGGTACTGCTTTAACAAACACAACTGTGACACCAGATACGACACCATGAGGAGGCTGATGAGTTCTACCAGATGGCCTCAGACACGTACAGGTGAAGCTCGGCTGCTTCCGTTCTATCGTTGAACTAATATATATATCTACAGGATGTGCAAGGAAGGAAGGAAGGAAGAATGAAAGAAAGCAGTAGAGCATCAGGAGAAATGAAGCAGGTCCAGAGATTGGAGACTTTCATTTGCTCTGTGCAGATCAGGAACTAAAGTTCAGGACTAAAGTGGTGTGTTTTAAAGGAGAGTTTTGCCTTTTTTTTTTTCTTTTTTTTTTTTGAGGCTTCTGTTCGTCCTCCGCTCGTCCTCCGCTGGCCTGTCCGGCGTCCTCCGCTGGCCTGTCCGGCGTCCTCCGCTGGCCTGTCCGGCGTCCTCCACTAAAACTGTGACTGCTTTAAGATTCCTTTAAAGAAATAAAGGGAAGCGATTTTGAAGCGGCGTTGATTCAGGAAACGTAGAAAACACACTTTATCCCCGTTCTGCTCCTGACTTCATGTTGTACGTTGCTGTAGGTGGATTAGATGTGGATTAGTTAAAGTTATTCCGGTGGAGTAACATACTGTGTGTTGTGTTTAAAACATCGCTGCGCTGATTCAACATCCTGCTACAGCTGCGGTGTAGGATATGATGCTGTGATTTGCTTATGGGATAAAAAGTCAACTTTAAATATAAAAATATATTTGATGTATTATGTATTTAAATATATTTTATATTTTAAGCAGTTTTAGTTCATATTCTATTTAATTTTATTGGAGATGCTGCTCTTTATATATTTATTGTAGTATATAGAGATGTACATGTAGATGTAGAGAAATGTAAATGCTTGTACAATAAAAAGCTTTAAAATCAGGGACTGCACACAACAGTCAACGTTCAGCCACCGCTGCTGCTGCCCAAGCATAAGTGATGATCAGTGTGTGTGTGTGTGTGTTTCAGGTACTGGGATTCTGTCTCCTCAGCCAGAGGAAAATCCACACTGGTGGAATGCAAACACAGTGTAAGTACCGTATACCAGGATTCTCCCCACACACACACACACACTAAAGTCTCTACAATCTCTGTGAATGAGGACTTTCATTAATGCTGCCTGCTCACGGTGCCAACCATCACACAAGATATGTGTACACACACACACACACACACACTCTCTCTCTCTCTTTGCTGTAATGTAAAGTGGACCACCCTAGGTCTGTAGGTAAGGTTGTACATGTGTGTGTATTTGATCCTGTTTAAATATTGTGCAAGTATAAATGTGTGTGTAGTTGATGACACACTGTGTGTTATTGTATGTTATAGATTCATACCTTACTGTTCCAGTGATGTGTGGAGTGGAGCTTCACCGAAGACTGACAAAAGTAAGCGATGATCTCTCAGCAACTGTGTGCGCGCGCGCGTGTGTGTGCGTGCGTGTTCCTCACGTGGCTCCTAATTTGGAAAATAAAGTTATTAAAAGGAACAGATTGAGCTCCAACAAATATTTTAAGATATAATGACGCATCTCGCTTTAGAGATCATATTTAAATTGATTGATTTATAGATTAGATATAGTTTTGCTTGCTGACAGATTGTTTTTTAACGCTCATACGGAACATGCTTTAGTAATCTGAGTCTAAATATTAATATAGTTTGGTCTGATTTATTACCGTCAATCACTTGTATTCATCTGTGGTTGGGTGGATGTGACCTTTGACCTGCAAATAAATAAGTTGAAGACTAAACATTTGATTAACCCTAATAAGTAGCAGCTTTCAATTTAATGATCTGCTTTAGAAAGGCATCGTTATGTGATTCAATAAAAAATGAAGAAAAGATTAAAGACAAGAAAACGAATAAGGCGCGGTAGCAGAGATAGTGTTCCTCCTGTCTCACAGTAAGAAGGTCATGGGTTTGATTCCCGTACAGTGTGTTTCTGTGTAGAGTTAGCATGTTCTCACCATGCTTGCGTGGGTTTTCCCCGGGTACTCCGGTTTCCTCCCGTCTCCAAACACGTGCGATTGTGCATAGGTGAATGTGTTACTCTAAATTGTACGTAGGAGTGAGTGAGTAAGTGTGTGTGTGAATGGTGTGTGTGAAATGGTCCTGAACAGGATATGCGGTAGGCGGTGAATGAGCGAATTAAAAAGGGTTAGCGCCGATGCTGCTGCTAATTTTGTTAAGAGTGTTCAAACAGTGTGTTATGTCAAGCGACTGGCAAACTCTGGAACATTGAACCAACACCATGTGCGAGTAACTCCGATAGACGTACCGGTATTACAGCGATTAACATCCTTTTAATTCTTTCTGCACATTTAGATGACTATGCATTTATGGGATCCCTGATCATTCAGGAAGTTGTGAAGGAACTCCTGACCAAAGGCCTGGACAATGCAAAAGTCCTCTTACTAGCTGGGAGCAGGTCAGTACACCGTAGGGTCGAGTGTGTGAGTGCTCACGTGGTTAGTACCGTTTTAAACGTTTTATTCAAACCGCTTTGCATGCTGGACACTAGCTTATTCAAACGCAGCTGAAACGTTTTTAGCATTCGTGTTCAAACACTGATTTTGTTTTACGACAGTTTAATATAATATAATATTATATTATAGATTAATATTAAAATGCTAATAATAATTGAAGATCTGAATGATTACTGACATTTTCAGGTCCTATTTGTCACATACGCATACACGTACATGCAGTGAAATGTTTTATTTTCCGCATATCCCAGCATACCTGTCAGAATACACTGGGGTCAGAGC
>JAOUQX010000003.1:4227057-4241416 GCA_028566295.1 Liobagrus marginatus
TGTGTGTGTATATATATATACTGTAAGTGAATATTTTTTGTGTAGTAAAACCCACTCATCAGTCCCTTCTTGTAGTCTTTGCATGCTGCTGGGCTTAAAGTAACTTTTGAGGACATACCTGACACTGATCATTTCAATATCATCGAGCATCTTGTGGATGAAAATTATTACCTTACACAGGTAATGTAAAGCTTCACCCGATCACACATAATTTCTTCCTGATAAATCATATAATAGAATGAATCCTGAATGAATTTGTCTGATGTGATTCATCTTTACATTCAGTATTACTGTCTTATTCATCACTTCTTCTTTTTTTTTTTTTTTTTTTAGCTCATACTGAAGATGATGGGCAAAAACTGAAGGGATGCCACTGGTCCTCAAAATCATGTTTGTCTCATTATGTGCTCTATAAGGAGTCACCCTTTTATTAAGTATTCTTGAAAGTTGAGTTTAACTATAGATTAATTAAATGAGTAACAGGTCTTTATAGACCAGCTAATCGTGTCCTGTTGCTTGTATGAGCTAGTGCTGTGTATATTCTTCAGTATAGGCAGTGATTAGAAATGCACATAATCAAACACATTTTACATGTTGGTTGACCAGATCTCTATCTGATAATTAATACAATCTAGTGCTGTGCGTTGCAAATTCTTCAGTCTGCATGAACTGTTAGACATCCTTGAGTTTCTTGAGTGACATCCACATGAGTTCTAGCATGATTTAGCATATCAGATTGCACTGAAGAGGTATATTTTGCACACTGTAAATCTTACATGAACAAGCAATTACTTAATTAAATAAATTATTGTTTATATCATTACGTGTGCCATATATAAGATGAAATGCACTTTTTTATCGTTCATTTTCTTTTATCTGTCTTCTGCATGTTATACATTTTATATACATTTTAATGAAGCATATTATTATTGTTTGAATTACAACATTTAGTTTTTAATGATTTTATGAATCAAATGTGTGCTGTGCTAAATTTTGTCTTATTTTAAAAAAATAAATATATTCATTAATATGGAACAAACTATTTATAGCCCCAGTGACATTAATAACTACAAGCATAAAGTTTACAATATTGTAGATTTGAGTATCATAGTTGATACACATATATTTAAAAAATAACAATTATACAAGACATGCTTTTCTAATTCTAATAGTATAACATTCTTATTCAATTTATAATATTTGTTTCTATAGTGCTTTAAACAATAGACATTGCCCCAAAGCAGCTTCACTGAAAATTTAGATGAAAGAATAAAGAAGAATAAATAAAACAGGAGTTGGCAGTATGGATGAAAATTCTTGTGATTAAAGTAAAAAAAACAGCAAATCAAATAAAAATCAGAGAATTGTAGCATGTGTCCATGCTTTAATGCTCATAGCACTTGCACTTTATTAAGAAATTATTTTGACACTAACATCAAAAAGTAAAGCACATTTTCCTTGTTCTTATTCCACAAATGACCTGAATGTATCCTATTATAACGCGTTGCTGGATTTATATGACATTTTACTTGCATTCCATGTGTGTTAGCCCATCAATGGGAACATTGAGTTCAGAAACAAAAGTCTTTGTATTGGACCTCACACAGGAGATGGATCCAACTATCAAAGCTGAAGATTGTCCAAGAGATTATGTCCAGAACTTCCATCTTTACACACACACTCACATTTGGAAAACTTAACTAGATTTAGGGTTAAAATCGCTGGTGTAGAATTAAGATGTCGCTAAATAAAATATTATCTGCTGCTATGACAACGGTTTAGCATCATCTTCACTTTTTAATGGAAAACATGAACATAGGCGCGAATTATTCATGCACGATGAATTATGAATATGTAACTGCTGTCGAAGAAAATGGTTGTAGTATATGAACCCGTTTTTTAACCAAGTCGCACAAATAAAACTCCGATTTTAAATTTACTTAATCGTTTATGACCTCGCGCCTGTATATGTAGTTTTGAACTTCCGGGTTTCCCCTGAAGCTCCTTAAAAAGCTCCTTAACCTCCGACTTGGTTTTCCCTGGGTACTAACTTTTAAAATGTGTTTTATTTTATTTTATTTTATTTTATTTTATTTTATTTTATTTTATTTTATTTTATTTTATTTCATTTTATTTTATTTTATTTTATTTTATTTTATTTTATTTTATTTATGTGTGTGTGTGTATTTATTTATTTATTAATAACCCTAACCACGTGAATCCAGCATAAACAAATCCATACTGTTATGTCCTACGTATTTAATAAAAATTGAGCGACTTCTTAACCGTCCAATGAGAACACAACTTCGACTATAACTTTTCAGCCAATCACAACCAAAGGGGCGGGGCAGCAAAACGCATAGGAGGAAGAGTGGCCTCGCGCTAGCCGGTGTTTTGGCAGAGTTTCTCCTCAGGACCGTTGTGGTGGAAAGGAAAGGATTGGAGCTCTGGCGGTACCGACGTTGATTAAACCATGGGACGGATGTAGGACACTAATCTACCGCAAACTTTGCGCCGCAAAGCTGCATCAGAACGGAGATTCTAGCTGTACCGGTACGTATTTAAATGTCATATTTATGTGGAAAATATAGTGCTGGCTAGTATGCAGCTAGCTAATAGCTAGCAATGACTGAACTTTAACGTTTTACGTAATCTAGCTGTATCTCGCAAAGTAAACCAGAAACAGAATACTAGCGAATTTAATAGGCTATGTGCTATGTACAGAGTCACATACGCAATACGTAGTACGGATAAATAATAAGATACGCATGGTAACTATGGTAACCTGGCCCACTCGTTTTACTTACAACGTAGTACGGAAATGCGTGTCTGCGTAGTTATGGAGCCCTTATTTGCGCGAGCCTGTTTACGGCAGTTCACATAGTTACGTGGTAGGATTTTTTAAAATCATTGTTTATTATAATAGTTTTTTATTATGTATTTAGATTGGATGTGAAAATATTATTGATTACTTTGTTGCTCTTAAGTTATTTAAATAATCATAATTAGTGCTTTGTATGAAATGTTTTGCTAATCCCCGAGGGGTCTGTTATAGTAGATATGTCTATAGTAAATACTACTGGTATCGAGTTTCTCTGAATGTCTCTTTATTGATAATTTTCAATCAATGTAATGTCTATTAAAGGCTGATATGTGCTTATGGATGACTTTGTTAGAACAAATACTGAAATTATTATGGACTGATTATTAACACAATGTTGTGTACAATACAGTACTTCTACTCAGCTTGGGTACAAAGTTGTTTACTTCACTTTTTTTATTGTAATAAATGAACAAAAGAAAGGTAGATGATAAGTTATGGGATAAACAATGCACTCCCTACAATGTTATCAAGTTCAACAAAGCCTGGCGCTTTTCAGGGCACACAATCTCCGCTGCCTTAATCATGCATGTTTTTACAAATTAACCCTCACTAAATGGTTTTGATGTGCAAAAGAGAGTCCAAGAGAGAGTCCTGTGCAGAACAAGTCCCAGGAGGGGAAAAAAAGGCAAGAAGCAAAAAGTGTGTGTTATGTGATGGAGTTTCGGTTTAGGGCACGGATAGCTTGCGGAAAGAAACTCCTCCTCATCCTCTCTGTGTTTGCTTTTAAGGAGCGTAAACGCTTCCCTGACCGTAACAGAGAGAACAGTCCGTTGTTAGGGTGGTTGAAGTCTTTCCTAATCTTTCTGGCCCTGTTTAAGCAGCGTTTATTGTAGATGTGGTGCAGGCCAGGAAGTTTAGTGCGGATGGAACGTTCAGCCGATCGTACCACCCTCTGTAGAGCTCGTCTGTCCTGCTGTGTGCTGATCCCGAACCACGCTGTGTGTAGTGTGTGTGTGTGCTGTTTCCGAACCGCGCTGTGATGCTGACGGTCAGGATGCTCTCAACGGTGTAGGTGTAGAAAGTCCTGAGCACCCGAGAGGGCAGTTTAAAGTCCTTTAGACGTCTGAGATGAAACAGACGCTGCCGGCCTTTCTTCACCATGTGGTCGATGCGACGGGTCCATGACAGATCTTGTGAGATGTGGACATCAAGATACCGGAAACTGTCCACTCTCTCCACTGGGGCTCCATTTATGATGAGTGGTTGGAAATTCCTCATCTCCCACTTTGAACTGAAGTCCACGATCATCTCCTTTGTCTTGCTGACGTCCAGGAGGAGATGGGTTTTCCTGGCACCATGTCTCCAGGGTTTTAATCTCCTTAAGGTAGGCCGTCTCATCGTTGTTGGAGATCAGACCCATCACAACTGTTTCATCGGCAAACTTTACAATGGTAGTGTTCTTTAGTTAAATAACTGAATAGACATTCAAACTGTTCAATGTAAAATATCTAGGACCAAGTCATTAAGTATATAAAAATTCACAATTTTTATGGATAACTTGTGAACTAGAGGATATTGTTTGCTGATGGATGGGATTTAGCATTTATGCCTTTTTCAGTGGGGGTCATGAGAAAATGGAGATCATGGTGAAATGGATCATGGTTCTTTAATTTAATAAATTTTTATTTTGGTCAAGATGCTCATCACTGTTTTTGGTAAATAGTAACATATAATTCATGTTAAAGATAATAACTGCTGGCTTAAAGTTAATGAAAGATAATTAATGTCTTAATGCAGAGTAACTGCAAAGCAAATGGTCCTGAATCATGAATACTTTCAATGTATTGGAAAACTGAAAGAAATATTTTCTGGTTATGTTATGAAGCACCAAAATGTTAAGCTACAATATACGCAGTTCGTAAAGAATGTAGTAAAACAGGAACACAGGGCAGCATGGTTGGCAGAGCGGTTGGCACGCCTGCCTCACAGTAAGAAGGTCACGGGTTCGATTCCCATCCAGGGTGTTTGTGTGTGGAGTTTGCATGTTCTCTTTGTGCTTGCGTGGGGTTTCCCCCGGGTACTCCGGTTTCCTCCCGCCTCCAAACACATGTGATTGTGCATAAGTGAGTGTGCTACTCTAAATTGTCCATAGGAGTGAATGTGTGTGTATGTTTTTGTTTAGAGTGTACCCTACCTCATGCCCTAAGTTACCTGGGACAGGCTACAGCGCTCTTGCGACCCTGAATGGGATAAAGCGGTTTATGACCGACTGAAAACAGGGACTCAAAACCATAGAATGCAAAGCGTGTGAAAAATGCTGGTCAGTGGGGTGAATGCAATGTAGCACAAGCTTTTGTGTTCTTAAGCTAATCAATCCATGCAGGTCAAAGTTCAAGACTCACTGTACTGAAAATGTACCTTAGTCATGATTGCAAGGGTCAGTCGTTCCCATGCAAGGGTTTCAATGAGACAAGAAATCGAGATCAGTTTGTTCCTGCGAGCAAGCAGTGTACTGCTGAATGGACCGACGAAAGACAAATCAGAGAAAAGTAAGAATAAGAAGAGAGAATGGTAAATAGCTTTGAATCATAAACGTACAATTAAATCCCTGCTGTTTAAGATTATAGCTGTGACTAAAACAATCAAGTCTGTCTGAAGTGTAGTTACTTGAAGTTTTTTATATATAGACCTTCAAGTCATTTAACTTCCTTTTAATGCCGCTTAATGTTTGTAAATGAGCCGATATCTAACATGTCAAACTATTTTAAAAATCAAGAGACAACAAATCAAAACGTGTTCTTTTATGCAAATGAATGTGGGGTTGAAGTGAGTTCAGGAAAATGATGCATGACCAGATTCTCTTCTGTTTTCTGTCTGTGCTACAAAGCTGCTTAAATCCCTCCGTTGTGTTGTATTAGTTCTGCCTGTAGTACACGGAGTGCTATGTAACAGCATTTCATCGTTTCAGTCATTTGAAGTCTTTTGATGCTTTTTTTTTTTTTTTTTTAAATGTGCTTAATGTTTTTTTTTTATGAGAAAGGACAGTATCTCACAAAAGTAAGTACACCCCTTACATTTTTGTAAATATATTATTATAGCTTTTCATGTGGCAATACAAGAAAGGACCCTTTTTCTACAATGTAAGGTAGCGTGTGTTCCGCTTCAAGTCAAGTTCAGTTTATTGGTCACATGCACATCACAGTGAAATTCTTTGATTCCGCATATCCCAGCATACAAATTTGAACGCTGGGGTCAGAGCGCACGAACCAGCCAGAACGAACGGTGCCCCTGGAGCAGGTGAGGTTAAGGGCCTTGCTCAAGGACCCAATGACTGTAGCTGGCCTGGTGCGAGGCTTGAACCCCCGACCCTCTGATCACTGACCCAGAGCCTTATACCACTGAGCCACCAACACCCCGCTGTTTGTGCAACTGTACATTTGCTGTCCCCTCAAAATAACCCAACACACAGTCATTAATGTCTAAACCGCTAGCAACAAAAGTGAATAGGCCCAATTTGAACATTTTCACTTAGGGGTGTAAAGTGTCAATTTTGGCCATGGAGTTCACCAAAGCTTCACAAGTTGTCACTAATCCTGTCCTACTCCTCCATGAAGACATCACGGAGCCGGTAGATTTTGAGACCTTGAGATCCTCCATGCCCCACAGATGCTCAATATGGGTTTAGGTCTGGAGACATGCTTGGCCTGTCAATCACCTTTACCCTCAGCTTCTTTAGCAAGGCGGTGGTCATCTTGGAGGTGTGTTTGGGGTCGTTATCATGTTGGAATACTTATGGGCTCATGCTCCGCTTCAGTATGTTACATGTCCGCATTCATGGTTCCCTCAATGAACTGTAGCTCTGCAGTGCCGGCAGCACTCATGCAGCTCAAGACCATGACACTCCCACCACCATGCTTGACTGTAGGCAAGACACACTTGTCTTTTGTACTCCTCACCTGGCTGCTGCCGCACACGCTTTACACCACCTGAACCAAATAAGTGTATCTTGGTCTCATCAGATCATAGGACACAGTTCCAGTAATCCATGTCCTTTGTCTGCTTGTCTTCAGCAAAGTGTTTGTGGGATTTCTTGTCCATCATCTTTATAAGATGTTTAATTCTGGGACGACAGCCATGCAGACTGATTAGATGCAGTGTGTGTCATACGGTCTGAGCACTGACCGGCTGCGCATTGGCTGGCAGCACTCATGCGCCTGTTTCCCAAAGACAACCTCTGGATATGACTGGCTTGTGCACTCTACTTCTTTGGTGGACCATGTCAAGGTCTGTTCTGAGAGGGACCAGTCTTGTTAAACCGCTGTGTGGTCTTGGGCAATGTGCTGCAACTGTTTGAGTCTTGGCATTGTTCTTACAGCCTCAGCCATCTTTATGTAGAGCAACAATTCTTTTTTTTCACATCATCAGAGAGTTCTTTGCCGTGAAGTGCCATGTTGAACTTCGCGTGACCAGTGTGAGAGCGATGCCGCGAAACATGAACAGACCTGCTCCCCATTAACATCTCTGACTGTGCAAAGAGTAATTTATTCAGTGTTGTCACAGGAAAAGATATAATAAAATATTTACAAAAATGTGAGTGGTGTACTTACTTACTTTTGTGAGGTATATAAATGATTAAAGATAATGGAGATGTACATTGCTTTAAATACATGAATTAAGGTTGTAATTTCTGCCCTGCAGCCATGTAAGCGTGGTTTATTATGCCTGTTATTTAAACTGTTCGTCCTAGTTCCTTGACAACTGATCAAAAGTGCTAATACAGAACACGCTTCTGAAATGCTTAAATAATCAAACGGCAAAAGATCTACTCATGATAAAGCGAATAGTTAAATATTGGTGCAAAGGGTTAAATTACAAAGCGTTAGTGAAGAATTGTGTAACCTGTGTGAACTGTATGGGTGCGTTACCTAATAATCCTGTATTTAAAAGTGTCCTCAGTGTAGGGTAGTGTTTTTACAAGTCGTACTTTAAATAGAAAACCTGATTTGTTTTTTTACAAATGTTGTCCTGGTTGGTGTCTAGTGTTTGCTCCTGAAGTTTCGGTTTGAAAACCTACATCATCTACATAAAACCTCGCCTCATCCAGGTGTTGGCCCACTTTAATCCGTGGACTATTGTTTATGGTTGCAGATTTTATGGTTCAAGATGACGTTTTCTTGGCTGCTGTAACTCATTTGCATTGACTTCTGTTGAAAGCGATTGATGTAATATATATATCTATGTAATTGTTGGTGAAGCATTCTGTAAGGAGACGTTTATTTCAGGAGTCAGTAGTGACGTGCGATTTTAACACTCGCTATGTTTTCTATCACAGGAAGAATAAGAGATTGATTTTTCTCTGTAACAGAAGATAAATGTCCAGGGCAGTGGTCTCCAATGTTTTATAAACTGAGCGATACTTCTTGAGTAGCGATTAATGCGAAGAGCTACCGGTTTAATATTCACTTCTGAAATAACAAATTTACTCAATTTACCTTTAATGATGTTATTATTTATAATTAATGTTCTTCATATATGTGAACACACTGATCATGTTAATGATTTCTCACAATAATTATCAGCAATGATTGAACAAGGTAGGAAACATAAATAGCGATATGCAACACTATTTATATAAATCTCTAAGTAAATATATTTTCAAATTTATATTAATGACTGATTTAAAAAAGAATAGAAACTAAAAATATAGATGCACTTCACTGGTAAGTCGTGATATGGTGGGCTATTTTTAAACCAGGCCCATGGAAGACTCATGTGGTCCTTATGGCTGACCTGGAGCTCTCGAGCACCATGTTGGTGACCCCTGGTCCAGGGTGTTTAATAGTTGTTGGACAGGATTGTGAAGCAGTTTGTAATGTCTAAGAGCTGATCTAACTCGGTACACAATTTATGAAGAGCTCATTAAATAACTTCAGTTGAATTCAGCTCATCACAAATCTTTTTTGTGAGGACTGGTAGCTCTGCGGTTAAGTCGTTGGACTGTAAATGTAAATGGTGGTACGGGAATGACTGTTTACTTTTCTGATGTGATAAAGGTGTTGATATGAAATTTGTCTTACAAAAAATACAAATGGCTAAAAAGCATCTAGTTTCTTATCAATTATTTAATTGCTATTGCTGGAGAAGTCACTATGATGTAAGTTGATTAAGGTCAACGACGCTGACGGATTAAAGAAGAAATAACCCAGGATGTGTTCGAGAACGTTACAGAAAAGATGATGTTTGATTTACAGACGTCACTCACTCACTGCACGGTGTGTAAAGGTTGTACTTTAACTCTAGTACCCGAGCTGCACTTTATTGCCGGTCAACACAAGCTGTTCGCTCATAAATGATTTATACACATGAAGTACCGCATGGTAACAATATTTGATAAACTTGGCGCAAGTGAGCGTGTAAGTGGACAATACTGTTTTAAATGCGTATTAATAATTTGAATTACAGAAATGTTTTAATTATCAAAATGGATTTATCATGTAAACGTTAGCAGTACTGTGTTGTTGTTGTTATTATTACTGTTACGTCCACATATCTAATATGAGGATAAAATTGTCAAACTTCTTATCAGTCTCCTCTGACCAGCTTTCTCCATTTTTTTAAGGTCCTGCTTAGCGACACGGTTGAAAAAACTGACGGTCAAAGCAGAACACAAACTACCTTCCTTAAACAAACATAGGCTTGGCATATTTGTATAGAACTCTTGCCAATTTTCTCTCTCTCTCTCTCTCCTGTCTTTTTTTTCCAGGTTCTTGAGTTTACTCTCTCTTTGCTTCCTTTCTTTAGCTCCACATTCTAATGACCCAATGACCACCCGAATCTCCATGCGGTCCTTGGCCTCCATCAGCAGTGCAAGCTCTGACCCCCGCTTCCATTTCAGATGGAGAGCCATCACCGTGGTCGTTATCTTGGCCTTAGGCTTACTGCTTTATCTTCACCAAACATCAGGAGGAGCAACAGAGGGGGCACAACTCTTTCCATCATTTCGTCGTCATGATGGTACACGCCGGCTGATTCGGGATGTGACTGCCAAAACAGGAGCCCATTACAACCATACATACCCTCTGAGCCCACCAGTGCATACAGCTAACGGTATCCGCTACCGCATAGCTGTGATCGCAGACTTGGACACAAACTCGCGCAGCACCAAGGACAATACATGGTTCAGCTACATGCAGCGAGGTCACCTGCTAGTCTCGGACAACGGTCAACACGTGGAGGTAGAGTGGGACCCGGACAAGGTAGCGCTAGAGAGCCATTTATCAGAAAAAGGGCGTGGAATGGAGCTTTCTGACCTGGTTGCCTTCAACGGACGTCTGTACAGTGTGGACGATCGAACAGGTGTGGTGTACCGTATTGAAGGCAACCGGGCTGTTCCATGGGTCATCCTGCCTGATGGAGATGGCAGCGTTTCCAAAGGTGAGAATGCAATAGTAGTGTTACACTATTATAAACGAAACCACATTTTAGTGCGGTGTCTAAAAAAAAATAGAAAGGAAAAGGGCGTGCATGCGTGCATGTAATATAATTTTTTCCTTTTTAATTTTAGTAAAGAAAACTAAAAAGATGGTATCTGGTTAGACGTTTATATTTCTTCCTGTTTAAATAATGTATAACATTACAATCGTGTACAAGTAAGTAAGACTTGAGTCTTTGTCACATTACTGCACAGTGAACTCCTTTGCTTCACATACCCCAATTTAGATGTTTGGGGTCATTGCACATGGTCAGCATATACAGCATAACTAGAGCAAAGAACGTTAAGGGCCATGATTAAGGGCCCAACTCCAGCAACTTGGCAGTGGTCGGGCTTGAACTTGATCCTCTGCTTTACAATATATACCACGTTGCAAAAGGGACACACAAAGCAAATGGCATGCAAACAACATATGCTAGAAATATAAATACTATTACTAATATAGACAAACGTAGGGGGTGTGGTGGCTCAATGGTAAAGGCTCTGGGTCGGTGATCAGAGGGTCGGGGGTTCAAGCCTCGCACCAGGCAAGCTACCAGCATTGGGTCCTTGAGCAAGGCCCTTAACCTCACTTGCTCCAGGGGCGCCGTTCATTCTGGCAGCCTGATAGGATCTGAAAAAAATTAGAGCAACAACTCTCAAATCTGTTTGTGTAAAATTTGTAAATGGAAGCGGTAACTCGGTGGTTACGGTCAGACTGCTGATCTGAAGACCGGGGTTTGATTCCCAGCACTGCCAAGCTACCGCTGCTGGGCCCCTGAGTAAGGCCCTTAACCATCACCTGCTTGGATGCAAGTCGCTCTGGATAAGAGCGTCTGCTAAATTCTGTAAATGTAAATGGAGTGTGGCTGTGTGGAATTGTTCGTTATGTTTGAACAAAGCACTAATATTTGGGTTTTCTTAGGTAAAGAAATTTTATTGAAACATGATAAGATGCGTGTCTTTGTTTCCACAGGATTTAAGGCAGAATGGCTGGCAGTGAAGGACGAGCACCTGTATGTAGGTGGGCTGGGGAAGGAGTGGACGACCACCACAGGAGAATTTGTCAACAACGACCCCCAGTGGGTGAAGGTCCTAGGATTCCAGGGCGACGTGCACCATGAGAACTGGGTGCCTCATTATGTCGCACTGAGGGGCGCAGCAGGCATCAAACCACCTGGTAAACAAGTTTAGAAAGCAAAATACACCTCACAAAATCGGCTTTAGTGTTAAAGGCCACTGCTTACGCATTTGGCCTTTTCACGTTTCTCAGTATACACCTAATATATATATTTCATGACCTGTTGCACTGTAGGACGGCAGACTTCCACAATGTGAGGATCTCGTTGTGTTCAGCACACCAACCGATTTAATCAATGTTTAATTTGGCACGACGAAATGTAGATTAAAAGTACTAAAAATGCAAACAGCCTTTTGCTATATTTTGCTGATGCTACACCATTATCGTAAGGAAAATTATGTTGATCTTCCTTGTAGATGTACACCGATAAGCCTGTAGATGTACACCGAATAAGCTGTTGCATTATGGCCAAATACATATATTGAGCGGTCCCCTTTTTGCTGCCAAAACAGAACAGCCTTGACTTGTCAACGAATGGGCTCCATTAGACCCCTGAAGGTGTGTGTGGTTAGCTAAATCTTTTTAGCTTTAATGGTGCATTAAAAGTCAATATTTGCAGTTTATATTTGAGCCCAAAACACACTTACCATATCGGTTTTAGTGGCAAAACTTATGCACAGCATGTTCGGTAAAAGAAAACGAAAAATAAAGGCATGCGTCGAACCTTGGGGCATTTGAAAGGGAACTCCATAGAATAGCTCATAAAAAAATTTTTACATTACTGAATCAATTGTTTTTATATCGGTCTAAAAGTTAAAAACAAAATTTCTAAAGATTTGAACTAAAGATTTTCAGAAAGCCATGTGTAGAGTTATATTAAGACAATAAATTGTCCTAATGTCTGGTGGTGCAGTTGAACCCAAAGGTGTTGATTGAAGTGGAGATCAGGGATCTGTGCAGGACACTCGAGTTCTTCCATCCAAACCATAACACACAATGTCTTCATGGAGCTCAGGGGCATTGTCATGCTCTAACAATGTTTGGGTTTCTACCTTAAAAGTGTTCTTCCAACTCTGTGGCAGTAGTTTGAGCAAAACCTACTCATGGGTGTGCTGCTAGGGTGTAGCGCCCCCTAAAGGGTGTAAAACACGCACTATCATAACCTGTAGAACTAAACGCTAACGTTATTCATAAATCCTGTCCTTTCTGCCTTTCTCAGGTTATTTGATACACGAGTCGGCAGTGTGGAGTGAGAGTCGGCAGCGCTGGTTCTTTCTCCCACGCCGTGCCAGCTCCGAACGCTACGAGGAAACGGCAGATGAGCGTCGTGCCACCAATCTGCTCCTGATCTGCACCGCTGATTTCAGTCGCATCTCCGTGTCCCAGGTCGGGCGGCTGCTCCCCACCCATGGCTTTTCAGCCTTCAGATTTGTTCCTAACACGCATGACCATATTGTCCTAGCACTGAAATCTGAAGAGGATGCAGGTAAAATCGCCACCTACATCACCGCCTTCACGCTGGACGGACAAGTCCTGCTTCCTGAGACAAAGATCGGAAATGTGAAATACGAAGGCCTGGAGTTTATCTAGTTCAGTAGAGGTCATTGGATTCCTTGGATGGAGATCACCGATTGTGTGGCCATGTGGTCATCTGTGCAGTGTCCTATTTATTTATATATATATATATCTCTCTCTCTCAAACAGATGTTTATTTTATAAGATAGTTCTTAAAGATATGCAGTGGTATATTCGTGTCCCCATGGAGACCTGCCAGTAAAGGAAGCACCTGAAACCTGCGCTGTCAT
This sequence comes from Liobagrus marginatus, assembly GCA_028566295.1. Classification (NCBI taxonomy): domain Eukaryota; kingdom Metazoa; phylum Chordata; class Actinopteri; order Siluriformes; family Amblycipitidae; genus Liobagrus; species Liobagrus marginatus. The sequence continues at coordinate 4,240,239 of JAOUQX010000003.1, forward strand.
GGAGATCAATGACCTCATACAAAACACACGCAGTTGCATAGGCAGCTCCTGGAGCTTACACGTGTGTTTGTAGTTTGTATGTAGTCTTAAACATGGGCCGAGGTCATTTCTCAGCATCTCTGTGGGGAAAAACCGTCGGTGCTAATGACTCAGGTTTTGGGGGTTGTTTTTTTTGGGAAGGGGCCGTTGTTAAAATGCACAACATGGACTAACTAAACAAACAGGCATGCCCCTAACCTAAACGTCTTAAGTGGATTTGAAGGATGCACTCGTTGGTGCAAATGAATCCTGTTCATTTGAGTATGTTTGAGGTTTTTACTAGATCATGATGAAGTTTATAAAAATCTTAAAGCTAATCATATTTTGAAGCCCAGGTTTGTGGTGGTTTCACAAACATTACCACAAAAGACACTGACCCTTATCAGACATGTTTATGCATCTCATTAAATATGCACATTTAAAATAACCCTCTAAAATATCATAGCAGAGGTAAGAATGTACAGTAATAATAAAACCATTTTAATTAATCATTATTAAATTATATGTAGCAATCAACCGGTTTGCACACTCCTATCATAAACCAGAATGTTAACCTTTAGGGTGACTTGTTTAATGAGTGTTTTAGTGTCATGTTTTCACATCCTGCTGAAATGCATCTTTGTTCACTAAATGTTGCTTTTCTGAGTTGTGGCTGTTTTAGTAATACTTAAACGCCGTCACCTCGAACAAGAATTAAAATTCAAGATGCCTGAACACCCGACTTGGTCAAGCTCATGATTTGTCCCTGCCCAATTACAGCGCTGTTCCCAAATTACGGTTAACCTTATTCAGCTTTTATGTATTTTACTACATCCCACACAGCTAATACAAATTGTCTTTTGTCTAGAACACGGAACGAAAAATGCGTGGCACTGGCTATTCCTTTAGAAACTGGGAGGACAAGTCCGACCATAAAAAGTAACCAGAGGCGAGATGGGAGACAGGTATGAGCTTGTTGGAACGGTGTAATGTGTAAAACAAGTCATTTCAAAAGCGGAAGGAATTTCCTTTAAAAGAATGCATAGTTAAAACTAACTAAGTCCAATACTGCTGCTTAATAACTCCATCCATCCATTATCTAGTGTTTATCCTGTTCAGGGTCTAGGGGGCGCTGTAGTCTATCCCAGTTAACTTAGTGT
>JAOUQX010000003.1:4241516-4252397 GCA_028566295.1 Liobagrus marginatus
AAATAGTAAAGGCACATTACAAGACCTTTTCTTTCAACTATTAGCTAATTAAAAATGCTGCACAAATATGAATCTTATGTAAAGCATAATAACAGGATGTTTGTAAGGATATGTCCCCCCAATATCAGATTTAATTTTATGCACTACAATATTATTATTGTTTTATGTATATAACCTACAACAGTTGAACATTTTACCATCAGGTTGAACAGCCACACCAAACTCAACTAGCCAATCAGTAAGAGCGAGCTGCAAAGCCTCCTTGGGGTTGTAGTCAGACCCCTGATCCTCCTCATCTGTAGAGCAAAAAGATCAGACAGGAAAAAATAAATAACAAATAAAAAAAGATTAGAATCATTCCAAATGACTGGATAATCAGGTCATAAACAGACTATCGATCATGCACGAGTTTCATTTAGCTTACCCATAGCAACATCTTTCTGTCCCGTGTAAGATTTGCACCATGTGGCGAGTGTGTGAACAGCCACGAAGTTGAGCTCGAACTCACAGTTGGGGTTAGTAAGTACTCCGCGAAGTTTGGGAATAAGGTCTGTGGGCCGATTCTTAAAGGGTCCCATGAACATCCGCTGTGGGTCGTAGTCATTCGCATGAATGTTGTCCCAAATCACTGGTGGCCTCCTTAGAACACTGGACACCTCCTCGATAGACTCCACAGAAATGTCCTTGGACACCACTTTTGGACCTGAGGGATTAAAAGATAAAAAAATTAAAATAAATAAATAAATAAATAAAGAATGGGGTTTCTCCTGGAGTCTGCTTCCTCTTCTTAATATAGTCTTCTACTCTTATCTCAGGGATTTTTTCTTAGCCGAGACTTAAATACAAAGATAAATACAAATGTAATTGAAAAAAATTGCACTTATTTAAAATTTTAATTGTGTATTTTCTATAAATTGAACCCTGTGACAATGACTACTGTTAATAGCGCTATACAAATATAATTGAATTAAATTGAAAAGTTTTACTAAAAAAATATGACTTTCTTAACGTTATAAAAATCGCATCCACTGATTGTTTAATGAATTGGCGAAAAGAATCTGTTTTTAATTCTAATATTTAAAATTCAAAAGAGAAAAACCAAACAATTTTGGTTGTCCAAGATGGCTGCCGTAATAATAACCACCTCTTCCAGCTCTTTTTTATGTTTAAAGATTAAAATTTGAGTTATTGGCTATAATTAGAATAGTTAAATGTGATTATTTCAAACATTTCGACAGTAATAAAGGTTGGTCAGATTTCTCGTTCTACACAATGTTCTTCCAGTCACATGACCATGGACACAACAATGGACACCAAAAATGCCTGAGCTCCTTAAGTACAGTTAAACATTTTATATTAACAGTGGAAAATTATACTGCATGTTATAGTATATAGAGTAAATTCTGATTTGGCACATCAGATAGAGTAAAAAAAAACATATTTTATAAATACAGACAGTATATTCTAATTTATGTTTTATAATATAGAAGATTCGGGTTCATTGCACAGGTGAATGCTGTGCTGGATATTTAAAAGACTTTTCTGGTCTTACCAGTCCACAGAATGTCGATCGCAGGGAGGAGTTTCTCTCCAACAGTGTGTAAATATGAAGACTGGCTCACATTAGGGTTACAGAATGCAGCACAGTAATCTACAACAGAAAAACAGTGTTTAGAGAAAGGTTTGCCTACTCCCACTTCACTGTTTTTATTATTATTATTATTATTTCTGGATGAGATGCAGTTTATGCTTGTGTAATTGATTACCATCTATCAGTAACAAAGTACTAAATTATGTAATGCCGACACATAATTAAAGGTACAGTACTGCTATTAACAGTGATTAGTGTTACCTGTTGGACAGAAGAGAAATATCTGGGGTTCGTGTAGATGCTGATAAACCTGATTAGTGACAGAAACCTGTGCATGAGCAAACGAGCTAAAGGCCTCCTTATCAGCAGCACACATTTCTGGCTCAATGTCGTCAAATAGCAGCGCAAAGGACCTGCAGCCGAACTTGCACACCTGCCACGCACGAAATATACACACACACACACACACCTCTATCAGATCTGCCTCAGAGACAATTATGTAGTTGTCATTAATCATTAAACTATTTGGCTGCTCAACATAATTACTTTTTTAATTTATCAATTAATAACTGAACATGTCTGAAATCATATATTACCTGACTTAACTTTCTCTGCAGAGCAGCAACCTCTTTAGGGTTAGAGAATGTTATATCCAGCCCCGGTGAGATGGCGTAGATGAACTCAATGTCATGTTCTTTCGCAGCAGAAACGAGGGTGATCAGTTGTTCTTCAAACACAAGAGAGACAATCAGGCATGACACAATTCAATCATGATCAAAAGGATGGTGTGTGTGAATTATGGGTTTTTCACTCATCTGTTTACATTTTGGCTCAAAAATCTTAACAATAATTTAATAGTCAGCCTTTTGGAGAAGGTTAGCTGGAGCATGCTGATTTGAAACTTCAAAGAGTAACCCGAGCCAGATCCCAAAAACACACTGCATGTATGAACATGACACAGTAAACAAAAGAATCATGTTTTTAGATTTGTACACCAATTTCTCATCATCTGTTCGTACATACCTACTTGTGCAACTACACTGCTCATCCTTATTACACACAGGGATGAACATCTAGCAGAAAATGCATCGGAGACGTCATGAAGCCAGACGCATCTTTTAAAACTGCATCGTATGTTATTTATGTAAGGAAGATGAGCTTAACGATGCACTTTTCTGTACACATTTCACACAGTTTGTTTTTCTGTGTCCGAGACAGGAGACAGGAAGCATTCTACTCAGAGAACACAACTTTCCTACCAGGATTTCGTACCCAGAAATCAAGACCTACACCTCAGGTTTTAGACACTCGGACTCGGTTACTGAGAATCATCATCACCTGGTACTTTTGACTAATCGTTATTGTAAAAAAAATTACAGCTTACAAATCCTGATAATATTGCTTAAGACAAAAGGTCTATTATGACTTTCTTACCTGCTTCTTCTGAGGTATACAGCTCTCTCCAGTACATCCTGTGTTTGTAGTCATCTTTTGGGGCATAAAGGTACGTGTTCAATCCCCATTTCTGCTCTCTGGGTTATTAAAACACAAATACGTTACAGTTTGGACAAAAGTTTAATTTCCAAGTATCCTCATCAGACCAGAGACTTTTTCATGTTTTCTGATTAAAGTGACGCACGGCGTCCCCGTTCTAAAACTTAAAATGTTGTGTAATGATTTTCTTCCTGCTTTTTTTTTTTTTTTTTAGGTATGATTGTTTTTATCTAGAGCCTTCAAATAATCCGTGTATTTAGATTGAGGTCATGTGACACTTTAATTGCACACTTCACCTAATTATGCGACAATTGGTTGTGCCAAAAATTATTTTAGGTATATTATTTGTAAACAGCTGTTTTCAGACTCCATTGATTTTTCCTGTCCCACTTTTTTATTTATTATATTTTTATTTTCTATTTTGTGTGCATTCTAATCAATTGAAGTCTATTTCAGTTTCAGGGTGTGACAACTTTTAATAATACTGCAGGCCACTGTGTTCAACTGAGCAAAACTGGACATGTGAAGGCACAAGGTACAGAATGTATACCAAATAAAATAACAACACTGTTTATGATGATATAAACAGTTTAGCTGTTTAGCAAATATGAGGAACATAAAAGCACATAAATGTTTACTACCTCCTAAACAGCTCGTTTCTTTGCTCCATAGTCCACGGGCGTCCATAAAACCCTGAAAAACAAAGGTCATGGTACAGCCAACTATTAATGAACCATCTAACTAGTTTCTACTAAAGCAGAATTACTTTCTCACTACAGTTTAATGTAACTCACCTTCCACAACCCCACTAAGGAACATCCTCTGGCTGCTGTTCTTCTTTGACATCGTTGCTATCTAGGTGTCCTAAACGTTGTTTGATAGCAGAATGATTTAGCAAACAGCCCTAAATAATGCAGAAGCAGCTTGTCTGAAATACACCAAATGACACTCCAAATGACACACCACACCAAATGACACTCCAAATGACACATCAAATCACACCAAACTCACTTTAACTTCTCGATTTAACGCGTTAGAACTGAACTCTAGGCGTGCTAACACTAAAAGACTAATCGATCTCATCTCATTTCTTATAACGCACTGTTCAGTTCTTATCAACTGTTCAGTTCCTCCTTACACTTAGTATTTACATATACTGCGCATGTGCAAAGCCTGACGCTACCCACTCGCTGCAGCCACGGGAAGCGCCAAGCCCCGCCCCGTCAGGCTCGCGAGCAGACCGCGCATGCGCTAAGTCGTCGTCTCGAACAAATTCTTTTCCCTCCCCAATCCCGATTAATACTGTGTGTGTTCCTACAGCCTCGTCGAATACACGGATAATACGACAAGCGGACAACACACCTCGGTTACATCAGTGTTCTACAAACGACTGTTTTATTCCACTCTAAAACATTTTATTATTATTATTATTATCGTTGCTGTTTTGCTACAGAGAGGTAGATAAGATTAGCTCAAAGCGACCCCAAAGAAAACAGCCCAATGACAATGAAACACTGGTCTGAAAGTCTGGTATTCTTTACTTTAAAGTTTCATTTCAATTTAATATTATTTTGAAAGCACTTTTAACATTAGATATTGTCCCAAAGCAACTTTACAGAAGATGAAGAATAAGTAAAATTCTGAAATGTATCCCAAAGAGCAGCATGGGGCGACTGTAGCAAGTAAAAAAAAACTCCACACCGGTCCATCAGTCATCAACCATCACCTCCTACCAGTGAAGGGACATTGGCAAGGGTCAGTTTAGCAAGTGAGGTTTAGACTTGAGCCGAGACTCTTCTTATATAGCCCTCTTTTTTAAATAAAGACTTGACTAAAAAGAATATTTACAGAAATCCTGTGTTTTAGATCTGTCCTGAAGAATGTGGCAGAGGTAAGTACTAACTTTTTAATGTGTCATGGAGAGTAAACTTTAAAAGGAAACCCATTCATTTGTGGGCACAAACCCCATAATAATCGGTGTTTATCCATAATTGCAACGTTTCCTAACATTTTTTGATGTTGGCACATATTTTACATTAAAAAAAGTTACAAAGCACATTACCAAACAAAACAGGTCACAAAAAGTATATTTATTTAAAAAAAATTAAAATCTAATCTCAATTAACCTAATTTACTCAGTGTGAAACCTGGGTGTGTTTAGTTAAACACAAAGCTGATATTCTTGCAGGAATTGAAGAGACCGTAGAAAAAGCCTTAAAGTACCGATCAGGTGAAATTGGATAATCTTCCACGGCACACCTGATGATTTCTCATGGCACACTTATGTGCCGCGACACAGCGGTTGGGAATCACGGCATAAATCGCATACCATAAAGTCAGAACGAGTTAAAACAGAATATCATTATGATCATGATGGTCTTTACGATTAAATCAGCCGAGTTCCTAAATACAACGGTCCAGAATGAGACTCGTGTAACACGCACGTGTGCATAAATCTAGTTTGTCCAGTTTAGAGACCGCACAATGCACCAGCGTCACATGACAGCAAAATAAATCAGATCATGTCTTGCATCAGGTTTCAGATTCATTAATATAAAAAAAACAATTTGTTTTACTGACTGCTTTATCATTTTTCATAGATTGTATCAACTACAAACTATAAACATTGAAAGAAAATAACCAATTGAAAGTGGAGATGATTTTATAAACTTAAATAATAAACATCAAACAATAGCCATAAAAGACTGATCAAGCATATAATTTTATCTCAAATTAAACAGCCTTCTTATTTCATTCCAACTTTAAAAAAAAATTTGTATTGACAAAGACAATGCTTAAATTATGACACATTTTTATTTATTTAATGCTTTTCTATTTTTATATACTTAAATTTTTCTCTCTATTATATGCACTTCAACAGAAGGGTTTTTAACTTTCAATGTCAAAAACAAACGCTACACATTAAGTTATATTTTTATTTAGTGTCAGTAAGTGCAAGCTCTTTGGGAGTTCTGAGGTAACTGCTCGGTTTATGTGTCCAACATGCTCTAAAAAAAAGATTATTATTATTATTATTATTTCCACCCTTCATTCTATCCCCAGAGAACTGTCTGCTATGTCCTTAGCCCTCGCTGCGCTTGCTTCAGCAGAGTGTCAAAGTCAAGTGTGTTATCCTTACAGCTACGTGGAGCTGGACCCATGTCATGTTTCGAATCTGAAGAACAAAAGAAGAATCCCAAATATTAATCTTAGACTTTGTAAAGCAAAAAGCTTAAGATACATGTGACTTATCTGTTACTATAGAAGCAATAATGTACATAAACCTATTCTTGTAATTCGAACCACCACTACTCTATTACTGATTATGTAAAATTCATCCATACCTTTGGATTAACTGGAGTTAGGAATTCAAAAACTGTGCCGTTCCTATTACGCTTGTTAAACACATAATACGTTTCTTAATAACGGTTAACTCTTTAAAACCGTCTCGTGTCTCTGCTTAAGAGTCTCTACACTCTGAAAACAAATTGGTAGCATTTTAGGTGTAAATTTTCGATGTCCGATCTTAAAGAGTTAGCAGACTTTTGTGCTTATGTGCCTGCTGTACAACAGTGTTTGTTTATGACGTACTAGAGACACTAAAAGCACACCAACCTAAATCCATATAGTTTGACTGGCAGAACTGTCGTCTCCCCCCAAAGCAAATATCAAACGGGAGCTCGTCTTGCTGCCTTAACTTTTTCCCTTTCTCTATGGCAGCGAAAGCGTCATCTTTGCTGTAATACGTAACAAATCCATAGTTGTCTCTATAAATGGAAGATACAAGAGAAAGAAAAAGAAGTTATAAAAGGAATTCACACTTCTGTAAACCCAATTTTGATCGCTGCCCCTTATTAGTTCCTTGTTACAACATTAACAACTCTTTATGTTCCAATGAAACTGCTGTACATACAGGAATAACACTAAAGCATGCAAACGGTTCCTATGGTAACATTTATGGAACGTCAGTGGTGCGGACGCACGGTTGTTAATGTGTTAGTAAGTTAGTGTGACACGGTTATGGCAAACATACTTGTCTTGGGACATCAAAGGTTAATGTTAATGCCATTCGGCACACACCCTTATCCAGAGAGACTTACATTTTATTTTATTATGTAGATCTTACCCATGACTCCTGAAGTGGACAGTGCAATCCTCAATCTTTCCAAACAGTGCGAAGCGCTCCCTAAGCTCATCCTTGGTCATAGTACTACGAATTCTTCCCACATATACCACCCTGCGTTCTTCCTGTGGTCGCATAATTAATACAGGAAATAAGAGAAATTATATTTAGACAAATAATTATTACATATCAGCTATAAAAAGCTTTTTAATCAGTTAATACTCACAATGGCTTTCTGCCTTGCATCCCTGCAAGTATCTTCCCCATGGCTACGATGGTAATATTCTCTTTGCCTGCAAGTTCACCGTAATTAAGAGGTGATGATATGAAACATGGTCAAACATGCAGACTATAAACGCAGAGGGTTAGGGTTAACAGCTTACGCTGATCTCGTCCAGCTGCTCCACTTCCCCCTCCAGTCTGGCTGCGGCGAAGAGGAGCGAGACCGTGAGCGACTGAACGATCTGGATTGTGATCGGCGGTAACGCCATCGGCGTCCTCGGATCGGAGAGGGGGAGGGGGAGGGGGACTGTGAACTGGAACGAGACGATGAGCTTGAGCTGATCTCGGAGTGCCGTGATCTTTACATGACAAAAATAAAATCAATTCAGAGGTGTTGGACAAGCGCCGCTTCAAATACTGCTGTAAAATTTACAGATTAAAAACAAATGTAAAAAAAAGTAACATTATATATATATATAAATAACTCATGATCTTAAGAAAGATAAACTATTTAAATCTGTTCAAAACTTATTATTCTGATTCTTCTTCTGAGACCAAATTTCTAAGTCTAGAGTTTTAAACGTACAACCACCAAACTCGCACTCGACCTTCAGACTGGTCTGACTCGGGTTACTGTATCTGTTTGGACTGATCCGATTTAAGGTTTTACGAAAAATGAGTCAGGAATCTCGGAAAATTCCCATTGACTTAACATAGTGACCGAACGTCATAACACCGTATCTCTACATCAGACTATGAGACTGGGGTTGGACTCATTTTACTAAGCTAGCAGCCAATAAATGCTGACTCATGTTAAAGTCGTGCTAGCAGCATGCTAACAAACATGCTAATCATGCTAAACTCAGGCTAGTATCATGCTATTTGCATGTTACATTCGTGTAGTATTCTAATAAACTTGCGAATCGTGATATATATCATGCTAGCACCTGGCTAATAATGCTAGCATCATGCGAACAAAAACTGATAATCATGCTAAATTCAATCATTCTAGCAACTGGCTGATAATACTAGCATGATGCTATCATATCTATCTATCCTGTTGAACTAAAACTTCAATACTTTCAAACTTAAAGCTTTTAAAACGACTTCAAAGTTACAGTCTACGCTTTCTCAAGCCAACCTGAAAGTTTGCCTTCAAACTTTACTCTCTAGCTTATTTTGTGCTTTGCTTTCATTGGCCGATTAACTGAACATAAATGAACAAATCTAGATGAATAGTAAAATCAAGACCATGTGTATTTTTAAAAAGCAGAACATTTTTACTCATTACGGCCTTAAATTAAGATCTAAGGACTTCGCAAACCGCCATATTTACCGCTTTCTGGGAGGTGAACATGACGAAGCTGATGAAGAGCAGGACGGAGAACGGGACGATGAAACAGAACTGGAGTCATAATGATGATACTTTCTGCGGTGCTGCTTCCTCCTTGTCCTTCCTCTGGCTGGAGGACTTGGGGAACAGGAACAGCGAGAACGCCTTCTTGTTTCTGCGTCTGCAGCTTCACCTGTTCTTCTGGTCTCCAACGGACAAGGGGAGGTTTCTGGAGACAGCAAAACGGGGCCAGAGATACGCTCTGCCTCACAACAAGTCCTGTTATCAATGACAATATGGCTTATACGATTCCTTGATTCTTTACATAATCTTTTGTGGATATAAGCACCAGAAAGTGCGCTCTTCTTCCCAAGTCTGAAGTCCTGAGTCCCGCAGTAGTCGTGGTCTATATATGCTAGAAACAGACTTCGGGCAGGGATGAAGGATGACGGTTGGGGCTTTGCCTGAATCTTACTTGGAGGCAGTGGCTTAGGTTCGATGATTTGAATGGTTTTACATGGAGATGGTTTAAGAGCTTCATGTTGCTTTGCTTTCTGCGGATTTAAAGGATTCCACATCTGATGGGGAGGAGTGGCAGGAGGAGTGAGTCCTGTAGATGTACACAGAATAAATTTAGGGTGTTTCATTCTACGGACACAGAACCAAATCCTGCATTAGTCCTACATTCATACGCTTTCACATGGATTCATATTACAGTTATTAATAATGTCTGGACTGTAGTGACCTAGGGATGACCGAATACTCTTTTGGGATGTCGGAGACATAACTTTGTCTCTACATACCTTTACAGGTCGGAGATTTTTATCGACCACCTGTTTAATCTACAAAAGGGATACTAAAATATAGTCCTTTTTTACTTTCATTTTCAGTGCGCTAGCTGTCTGACTCACTACAGTGTCCTTTATTGATGCTCTAAACTCTGTCGGATTTGATTCCCTTACCGCATAATCGCTGCCATGGCAACGTCTTATCTTTGTTGCCTAAAAACACGAGATGGTAATTTGCCACAGTTATGAGCTCCGTTTCTCCCCCAGCTATTAAGTCATTAAAGAGTCGTTGGAGGACAGATAATTGCAGGGAGGAAATTGAAAATTTTCTTAGCCGTTGAATTAGGATCTAATGACTGGTTTTATAGCATCAGAGGGAAGTCGTGTTCATACTTCCATTCTGCCGTAAATATAACAAGCATAAATTGTCAGACAGTGTCAGGAATAAAGCGTGTAGAACTTACCCTGTGTCTCAAATTGCTCCAGAAGACTGGTTACATCAGTAGCCTCTATACCTAAGATGGACAATAAGAAAGCAGTTCTTCACTCATCAAACTTGGTATAAGTATTGATGATATATATTTTTTATATTGGACTAAGAATAATTCTCTGGAACATAATAAGAGAGTGGGTCCAATGTGTAATGTCTGTCTGAATTACAAACTTTTAAATGGAGTTATCATTATATCATATCACTGGCTCTAATGATGTTACTACTTGCAATGGTCAAGTTCCAATCTTATAAAAATTACTGCATGCCAAAACATGGGGCGTTGTCGGCTTGAATCTGAGACATGAGAAAGGCCAGCCAAGATAATACATAGATTTAACTCTCACCATTCATTTACATTTACAGCATTTATTAGATGCTCTTATCCAGAGCGACTTACAACCGAGCAGACGAGGGTCATGGGCCTTACTCAGGGTCAGCGCTGGGACTCGATCCCCGGTGTACGGATCAGCAGTCCAACACCGTAACCACTGAGCACTATCACGTCCCCTTTACCGCAATCATGACTAGTCTGTATTTATGTTTATGGAACTTACCTATGAAACATATGGTATTGGGAGAACAAAAAAAAAAAAAACACACAATAGAGGGCAGCATCGTATATTTGTTCATACCATTAGTACATTTATAAAACAAATTAGTTTTATTTACAATGTTGTAGCTATACACGCCAAACTACGGTTATGAACTAATGGTATGAACATCTGGGCTAGTTTTAAGTCCACTCATTATAACGCTATAATATATAAGTATATAAAGTATAAATACATCATATGTTCAAGTTACCCATTTCTACAGCAGATTTATGCTGCTTCTGCT
>JAOUQX010000003.1:4389674-4403434 GCA_028566295.1 Liobagrus marginatus
TAACATTTACGTAAATTTAATTCACTTGTTTTTGCCTTCTTGGCTGCACTTTCTGTACTTTCACTTTCACCGGAAACACGGCTCGTATCTCGGATTTGGGCTCGTATCTAGAACAAAAATATGGCCCGAGCTCCGGCTCATATCTCAAAAAACTCGTATGTTAGGCTGCTCGTATCTCGAGGTTCCACTGTATATATAAATTAAATGTTATATTAAAACAACCGATCTGAACTTCTGAATCACAAGTCATTTCTATTGACCACTAGATATTTACTAGTAGCCTATCCCATGCCAACATGAATGAGATTTCCGTGTCTGAGACTCCATTTAGAAGTAGACTATTTAAAAAAACAAGCACTATTCTAGTTTTAAAGCTGCTGTAACCACAAATTTATGCACATTGTTTTAGATATTGAACCAGATATAAATATTGATGTCCTTATTTATAAAGTTAAAAACTGATGAACATCTAGACATCGCTCTGTCTTGCTTTGGTGTTTAGGTTTTTTTTGAGGAATCATCGACATAACACGAAGATGAATATTTTATAAATCACCCCTCAAAGACTATAGAAGGAGCACATGATTATTTAATGGATGCCAGGATTATATGAGACGATCTTTGCAGGAGGGCCTTATCAGTTCTGTTTTTAAGCCATCAGAATGAGTATTAGTGAGACACGGTGCTATTTATACTCACCTTTGTATTATAATCACTGTATGCACAGATGACGCTGGTAATTGCACCTTCCTGACAGAGTCGCTTTCCATGTAATTATGGATGGTGTCTAAACATAACCACCCATGCCGAAAGCATTAGTAAGTGTGAAAGGAAATTCAATAAAGCTTGAAATGAGAATAGAATGCCTCTAAAGGGCTGCCTGAACGTTTATAGCTTTTGGAACTGGGACACCGCAAAAGCCTGGAAAAACAGGATAGAAGAGAAAAATCTGGAGTGTGTGCCATATCTGAACAATGTGTCATGTGCTCACACAGTGTCACAGGCTCATACTCGCTCATACAGTGACAGTTTAGTCACTCGTCTCTGCCACAGGCTGTGGGAAATGAACAAAACCAGTTTTGCGGTTTAAAAAAACACGTTAAACAGGAAGAATGAAGAAACAAATTGGCCCAGAGTCCACCTCAAGGGGGCAATGTTGTTCCAAGCAACAACAAAAAAAAAAGCACATGGATATGGTTCACTCTTTCTATCTCTTTATGCATGTGTGTGGGTGTAACGTTAGGTTTTTCCCTTGGTATTACATTTCACTGAGAGGCATTGCATGCGAAAGCTGGTGTGTTGCGTATGCTGACCTCAGAGGAGGCCCTTTGTCTCGGTTGCTCTGGTCACATGTTCTTAGCTACAGTAAACGCGAAGCTTTTCACGTGACACGGGCCTCAGTGGTGACAAATCTCTCGGCATGTCATCGAACCCTATGAGAAAATAAAAGCGGTGTGTCTCGCTGGGCGCCGTTGGCACTTACAGGCCTGACCCTAACGTGGTTAAAGCATTAGGCTAATGAAGGTGACTCTCCTGTTAAAGTCTACATCTAATGAGTCTGGAGCTGGAGCTTTTGCTTGATTATACATACATACATACGTACATACACACAATGGGTTAGATTCGGGGTCTGGGTGCAACATTTAACCTTAGGCATCTGATCCTGAATTATTCAGATTGTGGAAAACGAGGAGAGCACATTAGAAGCGAAATTAAGAAAACGATTTGGTTGTACAACACATTTTTATTTGTGTGCCATGTTGGCTTAAAAGCTACAGGTCGAAAGACACACACACAGACACACAATCCTTACCTTGTTCAACTCTTCCAGCATGGTTAATGGTGCCCTTTGAATCCCCTGGGTTGGCTAATGAATGGAGCACAGTCCGACACAATAATGTAGGTCTGTATCCCACTTTATGTCCTAACACATGTCTATAATTAACATCCGTGCTAACATCATGCACACCTCACTATACCGCACATTCTGTGTTGGTAGATAATAAAAATACTCGATTTGTATTTACCAGGTTGACCAGTCAGCAGGATGACAGGATGTAAGGGTCGAATTTTCTTCTTACTGCAAACAAGGAGAAAAATAAATAAATAAATAAAGGGATGGACATCAAAGATGGGAAGTACGGAGTCAGAACTGCCCCATTCATACTGAGGTCAATATTATGTTAGTGTAGGTTTTCCTCACTGGCCAGAGGTCAAGGATGGCTTTAATTTGGCCTTATTGCCTACAAAGCAAAGTGTCAGGCATTGAAAGTAAAAGCTGGAGCATACTTAAGATTTGTGTTATGTAATTGGCTTTAAATATAACTAGTGACTTTATGCTTATGGACTATAAACAGACAGAGAGACGCTTAAAGCCGTGAGAGCACTAAAAATATAAACAGCAAGCGTAGAACAATTAAGAGAAAGAATGAGATACTATTAAGTTAGGTATCCAGTAAGCAGGTAGCCTTTTAAACCTTTTACACAAACAAGGTAACAACATAGACATAAAAAAAAAAAACTTTTATAGTTCAAGTTCAAAGTTTATTTGTCACACGTGGTACATACATACAGTGAAATGATTTGACGACTGACCGAAAGTTTACTGTAAATAGGGGTGAGGGAGAGAAAGAAATTGTAAAAGGGGGGTTGGTTGCATATAAATACTATTTACAATAAGTACAGTAATTACAAATGTACATATATATGTATATGACAATATATATAATAGCACTAATAATATAATATACTATAAATATGCAGTGTACGTATACATTCTGTCCAACTAGCTAAATTAGCATCTTTAGCCTCTATCTGTGTATATTGGATGAATTGGTAAATGAATATAAAAACACAATTACACAGATATTATGTGAAGATATAAATAAAGCAGGAATAAGCAGATAAACAACTGGGATTTATAGCTACTGGTTACAAACTACTCCTTTACAGACATGCTAACAGTATAGAGAAGATTTTAACAAGACAAACATTTCTGAAATGTCATCATTTACTACAGATGTGTGGATAAATGACTAATAAAAGACTCACAAAATGATTTATACTATCGCTATGGACAACATGCTTAGCGTAAATACAGATGGAAGCTAACTAGTTTGACTAGCTAACGTGTAGCCTTTACAGAACATATTAAACATAGTGAGATAATCGGTAAAATATAATAAACAGAAGAAATGTACCTCGGGAATGCTATTAAAGCACAAAGAAACGTCACTGCATGAATACACGGTCATGAGAACTTTGGGAAATAAACGTGGACAGGAAATTTAAGTGAGATTAAGGCTAAAGATGCTAATTTAGCTACTTACAAGTTAGCATTGTGAAAGCGTGTTCACAGTGCAAGCTTATAACACATACAAAGGTGAATAAAAGCCTAAAACAAGACTTTAATAATCCTTTTAAGGATTTAATTTAGTACAATTAGTAAAATACATATATTTTTTAGAACTACAGTTAAAGTCAGGCTGCTGTGACAGAACAAGCTGTACTAGACGATCACCGAGGTTAATAATAAGTTTGTCTAGTTAGCATGTAGCATTTTAGTGTTGGCAATAGAATGAAGCCAAAACCGAAATGGGTGGAACCCGTGAGATTTACTACAGAGCAGTGAGTTGTGTGTTACAGACCACTGATAAACATAGCCGTATTTAAACACACCATTAGGATATTGTGTGTTTGTTGTGAAAAGTTTTATATAATGCCTGGGAACTTAAATCATGATAATCTTACCGATTATAACCTGTCTGCTAAAAACAGTTCTAATATAGTCAGCAAAGAAAAGTATTAATCTTTAACCACATAAAATTTTGTTTTAGTGGGGCATGGGCAGGAGATGCATGGAAAAGAGAGCAAGGGTTGTTGGGTAATCAGATACAAACACACAAGTAAACAGCCAAAGAACCAGGTCCTGTTTCCAACCTGTAACATATGATGTCACACGCTTCCCATCAGGCACTGCTTCAGTTTTACCATTAGCTCAATTATTTAGAGCTTTTAATTGAATCAGCGCAGTTCAGGCAGAGACTGGAATGATGATCATGAACGTGAGTCTGTGCTAATAATCGACTCGCTGAGACGCATCAGTGATGCAAGAGAGAAGAAGCTAAAAGCAAAAAAAGAATAATGATGTAATCAGACATGCGTTGCAAATGGCACGAAAGAAAACAAGGCGCCGGCTGAGTTTTTTTTTTCACTTAAGTCTGGAGTTTTAACAGCTCAGGTTAATCCCAGCCCATGCGATGGGATCATGCTGACAAAAATCTCACTCTCCCACACAAACAGAGGGGAATAAACTTGCTAAGAATCCTGTTTACACTCCAGTATCTTTGTGGCTTTGAATGCATAAACACGTGCACACACACACACACACACGCACAAACAAACAAAAAACTCTGAAAATGAGTCATATACATATATATACAGTATACACACATACATGCATACAAGCATAGACGCAGTCATCGGTGTACAGCCACAACCACACATAACAAACTCGGATACAACACACACGCACGCACGCACAAACATTTTTACACACGCATTAGGCAAAGTAATTTAAACCAAATGTTGCTCTAGCAAACACTGACCCAAGGTTTTTAAAGGAGGCAGAAGGGGAATCTCCATTAGCACAATGTTGTTTGTCTGGACGAGGGGCTCATAAATGTGTCCCCGTGCACCCCCCCCCCATTTCCGTTTCCCTTGTAACCTGAAAAACAACAGCACATCAACTTCTTGCTGCTGAGGTTAGCATAGTGCAGCTGTACATATATGGCAGGTTGGGTTTTTTTTTTTTTTTTTACTACCAGTCACGTCGCATACGAAACAGCAAGAGATGCCGAAAATCAGGTCAGTAGCTCCACTGGGAGACATGCTTTTTAGGACATGCCAGGTTTACAAAGAGGGAAAGCTGACCTTAATGTCAGCCATGACTGCTCTGAACTGTTCTGTACGCACGTAATGGCCTTGCTAACAGCAGGGATAGTGGATCCTCGGAGATTTGGCTTGCCATTAGACTTTCATGCTGCCCTAATTTGGCTGTTTTGCTAAGAATGAGCACGGTTAGCTTCTGGGTTTCATTCTAATTCACTCAGAAAAAAGGGAAGGGAAGTTTCTGGCTGGATTTCTGTCTTTATCTTCACATGTTTCACCTTTACAAAGTCTGCCCTTGTCTTCTAGTTTATCCAAAAGCTCTCAATGGGGCCCCCTCCTCTCTCTTTCTCAGTGACACGCGCACGCACACACACACACTGCATACTTCCTCTCCTACAGTCTCTGTGGAGATTGAGTTTCAGAGGTCTTGGAACAGGCAGAGATCTGAGACAGACATGCAGAAGTCACATGGTTGCAGTATGACAACTGTGCATGAATCATGGTGGATTTAATTTCGAGGTAATTATTGTTTAAACCGATTGCAGTGGGGTGAACGGCCGCTTTTACTACCGTTGAAGTTAGCGCTCTGCGACCGACCATGCTTAATATTTACTGCAACATTATTAAATGGCCGCTACTGCAGGCAGAGGATATGGAAGCGCCCTGGCTGTAATATAAACGTTGACACGTTAGGTGCACTAATATTGTTGTACCTCGTGATAATCATTTACAAACTGTAGAAAATTGCTTATTAATAGCACCGACCCCTAGTATGAATCTATGGAGTAGATTCGGCACTCAGATGGAAGTAGTAATAAGGATAAACAGTGAGTGTGTGTGGAATCTGAGCTGGGAAAAGCCAAGAACAGGAATAACGTCGGATTATGGAGCAACTCGGTCTCAACATCCAACCCAAATATCTACATGGATGCGGAGAGTGAACCATGAGCTTACAATTTCCTGAAAACACAGCCTCTTAAAATCCCCCTAAGCTTTCACTATGAAATATGCTTGGCCCAGACACACAGATCACACACAGACACACACACACACACAGACGCACGCAGAGAAACACAAGGCACATAGTCTGGTATGTGTTATTCATTTTAGATCTCTCTGTTGGTGAACAGGAGAGGAGGTGATCTTGAAAGGCTTCCACATCATCATACAAAGCAGAGATTTCAGCAGCTTTGGTTTTATATGCTTAGTGGAAACACACAAACACACACGCACACACATAAACAGCGATAGAAAGCCAGGAGTCTGCTCTATTTTCCATTAATGGTAACTGGAGCTAATCCTCGGTGCATTAGAGGTCAGGCTGCCAAACAGACCACAACATGGACCTAGTCATAATCTACCTCCTGCACGCAAGAGTTCTCTCAGGGCTCTAAGAGACAGAGGGGGGTGAGGGTGGGGGGGTGGTCAGAGAGAGGGATTAAACCTGAATTAAAGAGTCACGCTTGGGTCTCTTCTTTCCCATCTGCTTGTATAGACATCAACAACCTCTAAACTCTCATTTCCTTTTTGCCTGGAAAGCTTGACTGTTTTATAGAGCGCTTTTTAAAACCTGGAACAAGGCTATTTGTATATTTTTTAAATGCATAAATATGGACGCACTTCATCACAGGAAGGTTAGCAGTGTTTCGATCGATCAACTAAATATCGAATGGCATTTCCGACACATGGAGGTCACGTTCTTTTAGACGATCTCTGCTAATGGAAACGCCCTAAACCTAGTGAATCAATAGAACTCAGCGGGGCTTCCAGGAAAAAAAAAAGAGCTGCCTGCCTTTCATCTGTGGAGTTTCCACGGAAACAAGGTCATTGCTTTCTGGATCGCATCCAGCATGCCACAGAGTTTTCATCACGGCACAAGCAAACACAACTGTGAAAAAGCAGCCAGCCAATCACACGCGCTCTGAGATTAGACCCATTTCATAACATAGGGATGGAAGTACTCCGGTTTCAGGTACCAACCTCCTTCTTCTCTTAAAGAAAAACACACAAATTCCTGAGCCTGAAACCTTGTTACACCTTAGCCACCCTTCTTAACTAAAGTAACACACATCAATCAGGAGTCATTTAAGTTCCTACTCACCTCATGACCTTGCGACCTTTAACCCGTCTTCATACGAGGGGGGTGTGGAAATGGCAGGCGGTACCTGGAACCTGGTTAATCTCTTTTAGCTCTTGCAGAAGACTCAGGCCTGCCTAAGCCTGCTGGTCTTAAAGCCAATCGATCTCTCAGTCAATCACTCATTAACCCTTTCTTAGGCTACAGACCTGCAAATAGTTGCCGGACACGTGATTTGCATTTTTGGGGTCAGGGTTTTTTGATGCATTGTTTTCAGATTATTGCTTAAATTCTTTTGGTTTCAAAAGTATGTTTAGTCTACAGCTCTTCAATTTGTTTTAAGCGTTTACGAGTTCCTACAAACATTTGTAATTTCAGTATTTTATGTTTGGTCTTCCATGCATCGTTGTTTTGCCAATGTAAACTTTTTCCCTGGACGAAACAAGCTGTTCTAGTAACCTGGCTGGTGTCCACGGAGAGTGAGATGAGCCCAAACCGATAAGACGCAATGAGCTATCTGATACGTTGTGAACGGATTACTGATCCAACTCCCTTTGTGTCAATGCAAAGCACTCTGGGGGAAAATGGAAAAGGGGAAGAAGCCCAGACTTTGGAGAACAAGGGGCCCGGGATTGAGGCCAAAAACGTCTGAGAAGAAACATTTGTTTCTCATTTGGTCTGCAAGCTTGAGTGAGTGAAGCGGATACTCACATTTCTCTGGTTACAGGAACTGTCCATTTTTGTTAGATTCTGAATGATTAAGATTTGGAGACCTTACAAAAGTTTGAGCCAGGACCAAAATCTCAACCCCAAGCTGAAACATCACCGTTGAACCATTTTTGGCCTCTAGAGCACGTTGGCGCTAAAATATCACACGGCTCTGCAGCTGCATCGAAATAAGCCAGAATCGAACGCCGCTCCGCTCTCCGTTAGGAATATATTCGCTTTGATGTTCAAGAGCAGAGTGAAGCAACTCAAACCTTCGGTGCAATGTAAACAATTTGAAAAGAAATTTTTATAAAAACTGTGCACTGTGTTTTTGCTTCTGGAGCGGAGACAGGAAGCCCTGCAGCTAGACTCTGATCACTTGATGAATGGGTTCAAAGGAAGGCAACGTTGTTTACATGCCGAGAGAAGATTGCAGAGACGAGCCATCAAAATACATCTCCGAGATACGGGGCATGCGCTCAAACGGGAGTCAAATAGAACCGAATACGCACATGTGCCGTCCATATGAGGGTTGTGAAAGGAGTGTTGACTTAGTCTGAGATGCTGCTGATGTTGGATGGTGGCGGGGCGGCGGGGGGCCTGATGAGAGCTTTTGGCCTTGTGACTGGGGCACATCTGTTCTTTTTTTATTTTTTTTATTTTGAGAGCGCCCGAACCCTGCTGCCCACACAGGATTTATAACGTTTTAGAAACCTGTAGTTAGCATCTGTGGGACATCCCCTTCCTCCTGCCATCACCACCGTCTGCGTTCGGCGTTCTCAAACCCTCCCCCCATTTCCCTTCATTCTTTTCCTTCTTGCTCACTTCCTTTTTTCTCTTCTCTTCTCTTCATTCCTTCTCTATGAAACAGCATCGGTTACGCAACATGTCCTCACTGCTCTGTTTTTCGCTTGCTGAAAACATGCTGGTGCTCTTGAGGCTACAGCTCTCGTCCTATCAGAGACAAGGATCACCACCATGACAACGGGTTACTAAGCAGAATCTTCTCCAGGAAAGAATGCCACCATGCCCACCATATCACCACCCAGAGGATTGTTGCCAGAGATTAACACCCTGTTTCTAGACTCCTTTTCTCCGTTCTTAGACCGTGGCATTATAAAATGTCCAAGTGGAATGTTTCTATTCTTTCCCTGTTTTATACATTTACACCTCTTTACTCATGTCTGATTTTTTAGTTATTTATTTATTTTTGCTATTTCCAGCAAAGTCAGACATAACAAAGCTAAATCTGTCTCAGTGATCCTAAAATAACACAACCTCCTCAACCACAGCTAAATCTCATGCTTGTTTTTCCGATTGCTTTATTTTCTCATTGCCCTCTCACCTTGCTGAAAAAGAGACCACCCAGAAGGCTCTACACTTGATTGGGGTTCCAGGTAGGACTTGTTAGAAGGTCTGCTGTGCAGGGACTCCTGTCTCACCATGTGATCTGGAACAGAGTGGATATTTCCATTAGAGAGCTGTGTATGTGCATGCTTGTGAACAGAGATGAACCATTAGTGCTCATGTGCCTCTCTGTTTTAACAGGGTTATAAATAGAGTGATTTATCATGTGGAGAGAAGAAGGTACCGCTGGCGCTTTGACTGATGTTAATGAACCTAACACACACAGACAAAAGACGTCACTGGACGTGTTTGGCCCCACTGCAGCTTACCCAGATTACTCAGCAGGGTGTGCAAGCCCCAGGCTAATGAATGTGACACGTAAACACAACCCAGTCCACAGCTAGCGTCTGCCCTAAAGCCCTGAATCTCTATGAGAGATCGACGATCTGGCTTGGTCTGAAAGCACCATGTTGAAGTAAAGGGCTAGAACGGATTTGTATACCATACCCCATATACCATATGTATGCCCTGAATATTTGGGTTGTACTGGGGTCAGCGGAGCTACACAACTGGAATGTTCAAAGGGAAGTATTAGTTCAGTGGTTAAGGTGTTGGACTGCTGATCTGAAGACCAGGGTTTGAGTCCCAGCACTAATAAGCTCCCGCTGCTGGGCCCCTGAGTAAGGCCCTTAACCCTCAATTGCTTGGTTGAAAATCGCTCTGGATAAGAGTGTCTGTTATATACTGTAAATGTAAGTATATACATGCATGTTACTGTGTGGAGTTTGCATGTTCTCCTTATGTGGGTTTTCCCCGGGTACTCCGGTTTCCTCCCATCTCCAAACACATGTGATTGTACTGTACATAGGTGAATGTGTTACTCTAAATTGTACATAGGAGTGAATGTGTGTGTGAACGGTTGTCTGTCTCTAAGTGTTAGTGCTGTGATTAACTGCTGATTGGAGCTACTGTGTGTATCTAAAACTTTAAGAAAATCTTTGCAAGTCATGAAGTAGTGACATGAGTCTGATGTTTAGTGCGCAGTAACACTAAAGGATGTGCCGAGGAAGAAAGTGAGTCTGCCTTTAAAATGTCTGCCACCATTTTTTTTAAAGGTCTGATGTATTTTCGTCTTTCTGTGCTTAAAAGTATGTACAGAACATAGACAGACAAACTACAGTGTAGCTTGTGTTTCTGTTTATAACACTTAAAATGTCTCCAAATGTGTACCAGTGAAACGTAGAGCTGTAAAACATTTTGTTTAGATCATTCTGCCAAAACTATTACTAATGAGGGATAATTTGTGTACATTTACGGCTTTCTTTAAATGAGAACACTTTCAGCAAAAAAGTAAGTCATCTTAAATTTTTAGGTCTCTCTCTCTCTCTCTCACACACACTTTCTAGTCTGGAATGGCATTCTGGCCTTATGACTCAGCATTTGTTTAGTTTTTTTAGGTTTTCTTTTGCAGTGAATGGTGTGTGTGTGTGTTTTGCATTCCCCTGCATTATCATAACGATAAGTGCTGCTAAAGCATTCCACATGACCTCCAGTTCAGCAGGCTCTTGCCAAACCTACACGCAGTTATTTCCAGGGTGGAGGCCGCGCTCGTATTTTTCTTTTAACCAGATTCCTCTGAAACATCCGAACCCTTTCTTTTACTCCGCATAGGGAAAAACAACATCAAGCAACCACGCGGAGACAGGTTTAAAAAAACCTAAATCTGTGCCATGTGCTGGAGATCAGGAAGTCGTTCCAAATTTCTCGACCATGTAGTTCATCCGGCTTTGCTTCTGAACCGGCCACAAAGCATATGGAACAGATCCTCACAAAAAAAACATATCAAAGTACAACTGCATTATTTAAACAGTGTAGCTCCTGGGCAATTCTGCTTTGTGGCCGTGTAAAAGAACAGACGGTTCAAACTCAAACTCATGTGATGTACAGAAACACAGATGTTACAGTACAGTACAGTATATGTGGCTGTCTTACAAACGGAAACATGGGAATGACGCATTGGAAGTGTATTTCTTACGGCTCTGTTTGTCTTACCGTCCTCACTTTGCATCGTGCTGCAAGCCCGAGGGGGCGTGCCGCTAACAAAGCGCTCTGATTGGACGCACAACGGGAGCGTCCGGGATGACCGGGAAAGATGGTGTTGCTGTGGTGACACTGCAGGAGAGAACAGAGTCTCTTTGACACGATCGGAGGCTCGGCGAGGGAGCTCGCACATCCAGACTCTCGGAAAATTACCAGCCTGCATCTGTATAAATACTTTAGGAAATGAGGCTCAGTTTGCAGAGGTACAGAAGAAAACAAGCGTTTGCATACGGTACTGTGTTATAAGCACATGATAAAAAAAACAAAAAACGATGCCTAAAAGGATGTGAATATTTATGGATTTATTGTATAATTATAATCTTCAACAATTATCCATTGAGTAAACATTCTATTGGGCATTTTGACCCCCAGTGCCAGAGATTTGTGAACAATGTCCACTCCCATCAGTGTCGGTGAAATGAGGGGGTTAGAGGTCAACGTTATTATCCCCAGGGGGAAATTTGATACACAGCCAGAAGTAAAATCATACAGTCAACAAAACACACAAACAAATTATTTTAAAAAAAAAACAATAACAGCTGGTACAAAATGATTTCTCAATCTATGATTCGCCATGATGGATTTTCCAATAACACTGTTTTAAAGACTACAGTTTGATCAAGCACTGAGGGCACATATTTATAAAGGTTTAAGTTAAATGTATGTTTCATTAAAGGCACAGTCAATTAATTTGACAGCATAATAAAGTTACCATATTTATAAATTCCTTCTGTGTTTGCTTCAAGGCCACGCCTCCAAAACACGTGCATAGACTAGAACATCAGTACGCTAGAGCAAGAGCTGACTCGATGACAGACCAGGAAGTACATACACTACAGCTCCTTGTCCTGATTGGTTGAACGTTGGTGGTCCACATGTACAGAGTATGTGAACACAAACGTTTTATTTTACGAGCATAGTGATACCAGCATATGGACCAAACTATTTAAACATCAGATTGAGTCTCACTCTCACTCCTATAATAACATCTGAAAGTGAGAGCCGTGAGAACCGGGTCAAATATTTGAATAGAACACAACAACGTTCTGCCATATTAATTACTGTCCACATCATTACAATGAATGTTAAATTAAAAAAATAATGCTGAAATGATTGTTTTCCATCTAAATTTCACCGAGGTCGTTATTTTTATTTTATTTTGACATAAACACAGTCAGTCAAATCCCGAACATCAAACCAGACTCCTGTGCCGTATTGGAATGTCGGAAGTAATGGCGGCGGAATAAGTGCTGTTTGTTTATGCGCCGTGTGGGAAAGTGCTGCTTAATGCCTCAGGTATGGGTGGAACAGGAAGGACTGGGGATTGGGAGAGGTAAAGTGATGAAGCACTACGTGTGTGGGTGTGTTTGTGTATGTGTGTGGGTGTGTGAATGTATGTGGGTGTGTTAGTGTGAGGTCTGCTGACAAAGGGGAATTCCAGAGCCTGGATAAGCCTGAGTTGACACTGTAGAGGAGACGTGTTTTTTTTTATGTATATATGGCGAAATGTGTGTGTGTGCTGTTGTGTATGAGTATGTTTAGAGTGTATAGCCTTAAAAGGTCTTTAGGTAGTATAAGATATTGCTCTTGCTGTCATTTCTATTAGAGAATAAATGGAAGTTTAAGAGACAGGTGTGTGTGTGTGTGTGTGTGTGTGTAAGTAGTGCATTTAAAGCCTTTAATCATTCCTTCCTGCTATAAAAAAAAGGTTAAGATTTTGGCTACATTAATTTAAAGGAACAATTAGTGAAAACTGCAGAAATGAATAATAATAAAAAAAAAAAAACACTCCAGCGCTTACACTTGTTAAGCCCAAGAATGAAGTCAGGTGATATGGGTGAGGTTGAGGAAGTCAGAGCCAGATTTCACACACCATGGTAACGGCTGGCGTTTTTAAACTCGTGTTTATTTAGTATTCCCAGCGTTGTAGCGGCCGGATGTATATTTTATTCCATTTAAATCATAAAAACAGTAAAAAAACAACCAGTAAACAGAAACAGCTACTATATAAGTTAAAGTTGTAAGTTGTGTTACACCCCAATACATACCGTAGAAACACAAGCATACAAACACAAAAATAGAATAGAAATATTTTCTCAATCTAAATAGAGGTTTAATAGTAATAGTGATACATTTATTATTTATAGCATTCAACAGTACTAGTTTTTCAGGTATTTGTGCTGTAGTTATTGGCAGCTATAAACAACCAAAAAAAAGAGCACACAATCCATCCTGAAGACTTTAAGAAACAGCTTTATTTCTGACTGTTACGAAGCGTTGACACTGAAGACTCCTTATATAAATGAATCAATAAATAAAGATCTACTCAAATGTCACCAGGTCAATAAATATGGAGTAGCCCTTTGTGTATGTGTATTGAAATAAAGCTGTGAATTATGGTTCAAGCTGCTGTTAAAATAAATCAATCAATACTTGCTCCCTCAGGTACCTGCCCAACATCTCTCAAAGTACAACGGCGGTAGACTTTAAGCGTCTTTGAGTAACTGTCTGTTATCAAACAACGGGTAAAGACTTTATTCTTTTCAAATTCTTTATTCATCCATTCATTATCTAGTGTTTATCCTGTTCAGGGTCTAGGGGGCGCTGTAGTCTATCCCAGTTAACTTAGTGTGTGAGT
>JAOUQX010000003.1:4683803-4694289 GCA_028566295.1 Liobagrus marginatus
ATTGGAAATATTGAAATAAAACCACGTCACTATTAAACTCCACTATGCCGTCGCAGCATCACCACGGCAACTTAATCTAGCACTAAATGTAAACAGCAGCGTTCCGGTGTATAAACCACGTATGCAATTTGTCCACAAGGTGCTATAAACGTTAAATAACCAGGAAGACGGTAGGATAAAATTAATTAAGTTATTACGTGTATTTAAGTTATGGATTAAGCTTTAGCTCAGAGCTTTAGCTTAGCGCATACATCACATGCTAATAGTTATTTTATAAACGCGCAGAAATAAATGCCCTTACCTTAATTACTTCTGAATGTATTAATTCCGTATAAATGTTGACTCCCCGATGTTGCGCTGGATCAATCTCAAATAGTACTCGATTACTTGTCCAAGTGCACTACATAGGATATGCAATGTATACTCCACCTGAAAACTAGGCAGCCTATGTAGTACACTAATACAGGATTTCAGATAACGCCGTTTATTCTCTGTCGTTTTTCACTTCTAGTAGCTCTTTATTGCCACCTCCTGGTCGCGAACCAAATTAAATCTTAATTATGGGTGTTATATCTAAATCCTTTATTACTACAAAGACTACAAATGTGGCTTGACCCCGATAATTGCTGCTTGCAGCTATATTTATTATTATTATTACACGTGTGACATCACACTACCACAGTGACACTCCACCACCGGTAGCGCGGTTGTCATGCCGACCGGACGGTCACAGCCCTAGAAACCACATATTTACCGGATGCAGCAAAAGAACGCTGTGCTGTTGAGTAGTGTATAAGATATTTTTGCATATTTATATTATCAATGCACTATCAAAATGCAAACCAGGAAATGCAACCGTTCCAAAAATAATGGTCTGATTAAAAAAAGAAATAAATAACTCACATCATATCAGGGCAGTTGTCAGGTTTGTCTAGCAGACCTCCTTCCATGACAAAGCGAAGAACCTGCTCATTGGACATACCCTTATAGGGTTGCTCTGCCAAAGTGGCTATCTCCCATAACACCACGCCAAATGACCTAGAGAGAGAGTGTGTGAGAGATATCCAGGCAGAGGAAGGGAGAGAGAGGGAGAGATACAGGCAAAGAGAGAGAGAGAGAAAGAGCGGGACGGAGACAGAGAGGGGGTGGGGGGGGGGATACATTATTTTCAACTCCTTTGAGGCAGAAAGTGAACAGACTGTTGAGGAACACAGCTGCAGCTGTGAATATTACAGTGAAACCCAGACGGATTTCTCCTGCAGGTTTCCACAGAACCGCCGTCAGATGAGTCTCACGAGGTTAATGGTTCTACCTCATGTTCACTGTGACGAGGTGGGCTTGCCAACTCTGCTTAAAGCATAGACGAGGAATTCCCCTCCATTTACCACAGATATTTTCTAATGAGAATCATGTGTGTGTGTGTATGCACGTGTCATTTGTGCGGTAGTTAAGCTCTATGTCCACTGTAGTCTAGTTTATTGGTGCAATCTTTCATAGCAAAAGTCACAAAAAGTACTAGAGTGCAATCTTTTCTCATTTTAATCATTTCTTTTAGGACATCTGATAAGTCAGTGCAGGTATTTATTAATCTACCTGTTCTCCAGCATAATCGTTTCTATGGTAGTGACTTGAACAGGGACTTCACTTAAACCCAGCATACGGCTAAATGTGATTAAAACATGCTTTAAAACAAGTTTAACATTTATAGAATCATTGTTAATACGGTAAAGCCTTGTGTAAGCAGACTTGATTCAGCATTAACATTCTCTAGGGACAGTTTAAGTTTTCCACTACGAGAAAGTACTCATGATTGCGGATTCTCGAAAAAACATCAAGCTGCATTTAACGTCTTATTAAAGTCAGTAAACAGCTGCTTTTAGCTTTTATGCAGTGAGCATAATTGGAAACGGAAATACATTATTAAACAACACAACTGGAATTGACTGATGTCCAAAAGAAAATGCAACTACAAAAAGTACAATGTGTTCTTAATGAAAATGGTAATTGCTTGCAAACTAATGTGCTATAATAGGAATAAAACACTTATGGGAAGTGCAGCTATTGGAAAATAACAACATGAAATCAGGGTTAGCGTAACGGCTGTCGCGTTATTCAGCTCCTATTTACTACAAAACAAGTTGGACAGAATGTGTTAATAAATCCCGAGCTCCCAATGTTAACAATATTGCTTAGATATTAATGATGATTCTCTTTACTTTAAATGAGTCCATTTTGACACGATAAAAAAGAATTATACTGTATACAGTAGCGTTTCAATTAATGGATTTCTTTTTTATTTAGGAGAAAATCAGCTCATGCAGTACAAACAATGCTTCCTGTTGATTCAAAATGTACAGCATCAAAGTGCTAACATTTAAAAAGGTAGTAAACAGATTCATTCTGCTACATATTAACAGTCATGGGATTCTTATACGTTTGTTTGGGGATTTTCTATAAAATTCGTACTCCATCAAAACGAATTCAGACAGTGTTAGTGTGAACCTCTCTGCGTGTGTGAGCGTGCACCTGGCGCAACGGCAAAACTCACACACTAGACCTATTGGTAAAAAGTAATGGTAAGGAAAGGAAGCTTACCACACGTCAGACATGGTGGTGAAGACGCCGTCTTTGAGGGATTCTGGAGACATCCAGCGCACAGGCAGAAGGCCCTTCCCACCCTTTCTGTAGTAATCTGTCTCGTAAATGTCCCGTGTCATGCCAAAGTCTACAAAGCCAGGACAAATGAGGTGAGATTCCACAATTTCTATATAGCAAAGACTGTTGGGCAGCCAAATGAAACATGAAGCTTTAAAGGCTTACGTTTGCACAAAGCTTACTAAATTAATAGCAAAAAGATTCTGAGCATGGCTCGGCCACACTGCCAAATTCATTCGAACTGGCTGAATATTTAGAAAGACATCTGATGCTGCCTGGCTGGAGTGTATACATATTTCAATCTCTTTTTCCAGCTCACTAGTTCCTAATGAAATGGCAAAACAAAAACAATTTTTTTTTTCTGAAATGACCTCCAATTTTGACCGTGAAGTCTTCTGCTACCATGCAGTTCCTGGCTGCCAAGTCTCGGTGGACAAACTTGTTGGCGTTGAGGTACGCCATGCCGTCAGCGATCTCTCCCGCCATCTGAATCATTTTCTTCAGCGGTGGCAACGGCAGGCTGGATGTGTTCTGAGAACGAGCAAAAGAAGAAAATTCTAAAGGAAAGCAAACTACATCACCACCACACTGATGCACACACAATTTGTCACACCATTTCGTACACCCAGGGTCATTTGTTATACAGGAACAAGAGTGCAGAGTCGGCTAAAAGGTCATTAAGTATTCTTCAAAATGGTTGGGGCTGGAATTTAGGTCTACAGCTATCGATTTTGTAGGGTTTAGTAGTCGAGTATTCTACCAATTACTTTATCAATTAATCGGCTAAGTATAACTATTTATTTTAATTAAAGCAGGGTTTCTGCAGGTTTCACCAAGTCAAATTTAAGACCTTTTTAATATCATTATGAATGAAATTTAACATCAATATATCACGAAAATCAAGTCCGATTTTATATAGTGCAGTGTGAATTTTGTCCATATGTTTTTTTAAGACTCGTTATCTATCCTAACTATATACAATAAGACGCCGCAACACGTGATCAGTATCTTCTCCATGTTAATCAGCATTTTTAAATGTTCTGTAAAAACTGATTATAAACAGTGCAAAGGCTTCCTACCTGTAGCCCCCTTACACAGAGCATCCTCTAGCAGTTTTATCATACGTAGCATGCCAAACGTTTCGATACAAAGCCTTGCGGTCAAATCCAACTTACACTTTTAAGCTGTTTTCATTGGTTGAGTTAAATATCGTATGTGTGTGTGCGCGCGCACAACACGAGCTGCAGGAGTCGGATTTGATTGATCATGGGTCGAGTGTAAGGAGAGATGACAGACAATGGTGGAAGATTTGCTGCTAATGTTAAATCTAATTAGATCATATTAAATCTAATGTAAAGAAGTGATCCTTTCACACAGCGCGCGTATTCAAAAGCGATCGCGCATACCGACAGCGGCTTCCTGAATTTCCCCAGCGGAAATTATATAAAATATTGCCATGTTTTCTGGAGCGACCGGAAACGGGATCAAAACACAGTTCAGCGCATGGCTCTAGTTTTTTGCTCCGGCAGTCGCAAGACCCGCCCACATTCTACTTCTGATTGGCTAGTAAATGTAGTATGGGTGAGAGTGACAGTGTTGGTCCACTCACGATGTCGAACGTAATATCAATAAGTTTATTAAACGTCAAAACGCCGCCTGCTGAAAAATCCGGCACAGTGCCAGAAAACTTTAAGCCCTGAAATTAAGACCTGCTTAAAATGATTACACAATTTTAGAAACATTTTATTAAGGCCTTTAATTTTGGAATTTTAAGCTTTTGAAGAGCAGTACTAAATATACAAGAGAAAATAAGATGGGTCTGGTAAAATGACCAACTAATTTGTTTCCTTTTTCGAAACATTGTTTTATTTCTTAACTCCCATCCAATAATATCAGTAAAAACTAAAGCCATTTCGTGCATTTTATTGCTTGCTCATCTGAAAACTATGCAGCTGATTACACAAAAGTATGACTGAGACGAGCAGATGTGTGCGTGTGAGAGAGAGAGAGAGACTATCAATATGAATGCTGCGTAGGCTTTCACGAAAAGTAGATAATTGAGGACGTAATTAACGAGCCCCCATATTGGTTTACGGCCCTTCAATAGTCACTACATATAGCCACGATCAAAATACATTTTGCAGGCTTCGTTTCAACTACAATCATATTGATTTAGGCTAAATGCGGATGCTAACGTTAGCTTCTGTTGACTCGGCTACGTGGACCGGGTGTTTTTGGATTGAGATGTTGAAGAAGCATCGACTTTCTATTGTTGTGGTTCGCCAGTTCAATCTTACAGTAAAGAACACTGTACGGAGTTTTCTTTCTGTAGAGGAAAGTATTCTGTGTTTACTACATGTCCAGAGTTTAGCGGGTTGCGTCAGTAATAATGGTCCGTGTGGAAACATGGCTAAACTAAACCAACCATTTCAGCCCTACTGGAATGGGGCCCGACCAAAGTCAAAGTTTACATTTATAGTTTACAGTATAGGAACAAACAGTGTAGGAACAAAAAGCCATTAATGTTTGATTTTAAGTTGTAATGGACAGACTTTCTAGCAGCGAATGTTAGCGTAGACTAATGATTGCGACCAGTCAATGTTCCAGAGGCCAAAATAACATGTTGGGTAACATTGTGCTCATCCATTTGACCGCCACATGTAATGAAAAGCAAAAACAATTAACAAAACCAACAGCTGGTTAGCTTCTAGTGTGATGTTTGATCCAGCAGCAATGTTTTTATGCATCAGCCAGCTACAGTTTAATTGTGCTTATTGTCTAGCATCGAAAAACAGTACATAACCTGTAGAGATACTTTGGATATTTAGCCTAAGATCTGTACAGGAAAAAGGGTTTATTGTTATCTCACATCAAATCATGTGTTCAGTAAAACAGTTCAGGAATTTCAGAACAATGGCATCCAAAATGTCACCTTGATAGATCGTAGTGTGCGCAGATAACTTTTCAGATCCCCCTGGGTCATCAATTCCATAATAACTAGCGTGGGCTGTCCCTGTGAGACTACGCCAAGGAGCCGAACCTGCATATGATGAAAAAATAAAGCTCACAAAGCCACAAACCCCGCATGATCATCTGGCACACAGCAAAATAAGAGTCAAAGCTGTAAACAAACATGAACATGTTCTCCTACCACATGGTGACAGTTGAACTCTTTCATGACGGAGGCTTCGTTGAGGAATTCGATCCGCTCGTGCATGCTGGCGGACTCGTTAACTGTTTTTATGGCCACCCGGGTTTCAGGCTCATCCTTGACGACGCCCTTAGCGATGCCCTCGTACACCATGCCGAAGGAGCCTTGGCCCAGCTCTCTGCTCATGGTGATCTTTTCCCGTGGTACTTCCCATTCGTCAGGGACATACACTGGAAATGAAAAACACAACTTTATCTCAAAAGTTAAAGGAAGACGCCGTATAAAACGTACACGACGAGCCAAAACATGACTGACGCAAAGTGAGGCTAATACTGCTAACGATTAAGGAACGGCTGTAGCTGCCAGATAAAAACTGTACAAACCACATGGCTTAATCACACAATCACCACAGAGCAGGTTGAACTGTTCAGCGCACCTTTACAGGACATGATAGAAGACATTTTTATGACTTGACTGATGGACTATATTTAGACTAAGAAGAAAATTGTGGGAATTTTTATCCGGCAGCCAAAGAATGCCTTTAAGACCCCAGGCTCAGGTCAGATATTGGGAAGACATACATTTAAAGCAATAAAAACATAACCCTCTCATGTGTAAAACATTTCCAGAATGGATCAGACACCAAGACATTCTTGCAACCGGAAAAAAAGAACCAAGTTCATTTGTGTTCATATCCAAACTTAGGAAGCTGGGGTCAGAGCACAGGTTCAGCCACGGAGCAGGAGGTGGGTTGAGGGCCTTGCTCAAGGGCCCGACAGTCGCAGCTTGGTAGTAACGGGGCTTAAACCCTGATCTTCCGGTCAACAACTTGGCACCTTAAGCGTTTGAGCCACCACACCACTGCCCCTTGGTGAGAATAATTATTAGAGTCTGCTAATGCATCCACTCTCCTCTCTCTCACTCACACACACACACACTTGTACGCACACAAAATTTCACTGGTATATTTCAGTACAAGCTTTTCAATCATTTCATTTCAGAGTCGATGCCAGACTAACCGAAACTCTTCTAAGAAGGCTGCCCACCAGATTTATGGAGAGTGGCTGTTTAAGTTCGCACATTTATACACAAAAGATGTCAAGTGAGGATCCTTGGAGTGCAGGTAAGCCAGGTTTCCACATATGTTTAATTAGATTAGGCATGTCATCATATTACAATTCGTTTTTGTCCCTCAGCTTAAGATCGCACTCACCTTCAGTCGCGCTGAGGTACTCTGGGTTGACCGATGCGTACAGAACGCCGTTCCCCAGCCTATCGTTGTTCCTAGGAATTCAAAAAAGAACATTTCTCATCCGCCATGAGGCACGTTTAATACATTTAACAGCGTTTTCAAACAATTGCCCTGTTTTCCCCCTGATGAGTTAGTCTAATGTAACTTCACCCCAGAGTCTACGCTCACATAAAAAGGAAAAGCAGACTGCAGTGTTTCAGACTAAACCCTGAAGCTTGCACTAAAAGGGTGGGGGAAAAAAACAACAACAACAACAGCGCTTCATTAGTGCTGCACTATTAAACATTCGGAAGGGAACGAAAAGTACAACCAGGCAGCTCAGATTCAAAGCAGCGCCGACACAATCTGCATCTGTACAAAGAAAAGTCTTAGGACAGCCCACAACCTGCGTACCTTTTCTTATTGACCACATACACGGCCAGTGCGAGGACCGACAGGAGGACCGCAAAGGGGATGATCATTAGGAAGAGATACTTCTCATAGCCTGCAATTTCAAAAAGCACGTTTGAGACAATATAGTTCTATTCGGGTTCTGATAACATTTCGACGGAGTGCTCGAGAAGTTCGTACACAAAACTACAATTACAGAAAAGACTGCAATTATGTGCGAGTCGACTGAAGAAAACGCTGAAAACGTTTAAGAAAGCAAGGAAATGGAGTTCTGTTGTGGAAACGGCTATAGCGGTTACGTACGTTCAGCGCGTGCGATGCACAAGGCTACAGGCTGTGTCCAAGAGCCATTTCTAGCCAGTGAGGTGGCCCTCACCCGAACCGAGTAGTTCCCAGGGCCGATTTTAATTAACCGTACACCCCGATGCTCCTTATACTGTTGACGGGACACGCACTCGTGTTTCTCCAGCTAGGACACATCATCACGAACATCAACATACAAAATATCAACAAGTTCATTATTTATCATTAATATCGTTTTTCCTGTTTATATGCACACATTTATACACAAGATAGTGGTTAAAACACTGCATTAAAAAGTGTGTGATATGGTCATGTAATGTTTAGCAGGCCAAACATAAATATATCATGGACAAGACAAAATCGTCTTTGTTATGATGTACGCAGAGATTGCTTATCCTGTGTACCAATAAAAATAATAAGACATGTCTCACTCTTAGTTACTGATGTCTGTAACCCTTACTTACTGTTTGGGTCAATTTAGTAGGATAAACCGGAAGCATGTCTTTATGGTCTAAGTGTTAGTTAATGTTAAATTAATATTGATAAATAGATATGGTGGTTACGAGGATGTGTTTGTTTGTTTTTTAATGATATTGCAGTTAGAGCAGCGTTTAATGGTTAGATAATAAATCCCAAACAGTTCTAGAATGTTCTTGACATTTTCACCTCTAATAAAACAGTTAAATCATTATGGCTGTTATGCTTTCATGTCTTGGGTAAAACAGGACATGATTGTGAATGATAGAAGTTTTTCTCCAAAAACGCCTAAAATATACAACTTCCTTGCTCTCTGAAACATACTGTATATTATGGGTTGCTCATCCATTTATTAATGTCAATATTAATAAGTCCGTAGTTCAATATGTGGTATAGACGATTATTATGAGGGAATTGTAATATGGCTCGGGTCAAAATTGAGCTGGACTATACCGTGAAGGCATGAAATAAACAGTATGTAAGGGTTAAAACCATTCTTTTGCATTCTGAAACCTCCATGATTGCTAAAAACACAAAGATGAAAGCTTACTTCATCTTTTTTGGGGCATTTCTCATAATTATTTTAAAAGGGTGTAACAGATTATATCATGCAGTAATGAAGGGATGAAGCACCTCGCCTGCCAGATGAAACTGTATCTCGTAGAGCAAGATGAGACCGTTGGGTTGTGCTGGTTCAGGCCACTTTATAATCACATAGTCGTCCACACTCTGCCATGTGACTGGGTCAGGGATGTCGTCAGCTTTGTCTAGGAGAAGAAAATCAAAACATAAAACCCTATTCGTACGGGATTTGTATTATGTGGTGACATCGTGTGATTAAAAGCTAAATAAAACATTAAAAAGTTTCCATTTGCAAACATAGTGATTAGGCATGTTTACGGTCATCTCACCTGCTGGTTCGGTGCGGGGGTAGGCGAAGGCAGGTGCGCTGCACTGCTGGATCTCCTTGTTGCAGGCGTGCAGGTCGATGCGGTACACAGTGAAAGGCTGCAGCCCGTGAATTTCGGCGCTGGTTTCTTCCAGCTTTCGTTCATGAAACTCTCGTGTATGGAGCTCCGGGGCTGATGCGTTGCCCTCACCACTTGTTTCAAGCGTGTGGAGGAAGCTGGTGTTGGCCACTCCGGACACATCTCTGCGCTGACGGAGACTGGGTCTAGAGAGACATAAATAAATATAAATATAAACCCCGGAATTGTTATGATGAGAAGCAAGAGTCAAAATCGAACATCACTGCTAACACGGTACTGTATCATGCGCATCATACATCATGTTATTGTTGCACGTCTCAAACAGTATATGCAGAATTTGGCAACCCTCTCCTTCCTTTAGCAATCCCCTTACAGCAAGCTGAGAACTTGTTGTAATGTGTAATCATCTTCAGTTGTAAACACATTCCAGTGCTCCATCTGTTGCACGTTTGTAACTTTACAAAGCACAAAAACAATCGCCATTGTACTAGAACAAAACTAAACAGCTACGTTTCGCGATGCTTCACACTGTCGATTGGATTTTATGCATTTGACAGACGCCATTATCCAGCACCACTTACATTTATCACACCGAGCAGTTAAGGGCCTTGCTTTGGGGCCCAGCAGTGGCAGCTTAGTGGTGCTGGGAATCGAACCCATGACCTTCCATACAGTAGTCAAAGCACAAACACTGAGCTACTCTTTTCCTTTCCATGCATCCACTGACAATGTAATGAATTGTATTTGCCATTTAGCTTAACGTTCATTAAAAACATACTGATCTAATACGCTCCTGGGGCAAAGAGGGATATGGATGGGATGTGATGTCAGACGCTGTCCTAATTCCCTCCCAGCGAGCGAGTCACTCACTTGTTTGCCAAAGCAAGCACGGGCCCTGTCCTCAGATGATCTGGCAAGGATGCCGAATCCCCCCTTCACCGCTCCAAACGTCCTCCGTACGCGCACACACACACACACGCGCTGCCACAGCTGTTTTCCATTCCTATAATCTCTTTTACATTGAAGCTCTTGGTCATTGCAATGCATATGAACACTGATTGTTTCTCACACTTGCTGGACATTCACATCCCAGTCTAATGCACCACTACTAACAGCTCCATTTTTCACTCTGCCAGGTCCAAAAATACACATTCATTTTTTTTTTTGTTCCCTGATCAACCTCAGGGCGTCTCTCCCTCTCTCATCTGTTTTTCCTCCACTAAGTCTCGGCATCTTCTGCTTCATGGCCCCAGCTGTACCCAACCCCCC
>JAOUQX010000003.1:4714645-4724683 GCA_028566295.1 Liobagrus marginatus
TTGAACAGCCTTTAGTACTATGAATATGAACCACTGCACTCTAATATGTACAAGTGGGAAGATGAACCATGTGCCTTAACTGTGGTCACAATTATGGTCCTAACTCACAGGTCTAATCTTGGTGTGTGTTCGAAAAGCTATTAATTAAAAAATGTATAAATCAACAAGGAAAATTTTAAATCCAAGTTCAGACAATTAGACAAAAAGAACATACAGTAACCAACAGTACATGCTAGTTTGAATGCCATGCCTTTTATTTACGTTAATATTCATGAATATCGATAATACTCCTTTATATTTATTTTACTTAACACATTTTAACGCTTAGATTTAGGTCAACCTCTAGTGAATGGCATCACATTAGTATAATATCGAGTAGGAAAGATTGCACAATCGTACACTTTTTTCCTGGTAAACTGATGGAAATCTTTATGATGTCTAAACTACTAATTCCCTCCCTGTTTAGTACAAAAGGTGCATTATGGCTCTTCTATATCAGCTGACGTACATTGTTTGGACAATGACATATTGCAGCCCGTTATGGAATTTCAGAAGTGACCTGGATATTCTCCATCATGCATTCAGAGGCAAATCTCCAAAAACGGAGCGCTATAAGAAGTACACAGGGTGCGGATTCGGACATACTGCTGGTCCTCCTGCACGTTTATCGCCTCGGCTTTGTTAACACCTCGTTTGTAAGTCATATTTGTAAACGAATGTGTGTACACGTTAGCCAAAAAGTCACACACAAACAGACCAGAGTCAAGCTGGGCTATGGCTAGCAAAATCCAACACACACTCAAAATGTTAAAGGGATGAACTGAAAATCAAGCACTGTTTTTTTCCTTCCAAAAACAAGGAATTGCGTCAGTGCACATTTGTAGATCATGCAGACTTTTGTGGAGTCAGAAATCACTAAAAGGCCGCAGTTTAAATGAAGCCGAAATCCACCAGCTCTTACCTTTCTGGCAGTGGCTGGAGGTCCAGCAGCGGTAGTTTACGACGCCACTGAAGGTGGTCTTGATGCACTGTGGATTATCCTCCATGATCCCTGGGCAAACATCTGCGCACGCCTTGTCCTGCTTGTTTCCGTCGATGAAGTTTAAGTCGGCGTTCATGATGAGTGACCAGTCGATGGAATCCAAGTAACAGAGCTCCGGGTTCTTTTCGATCCGTATGGCACCGCGAGTGATGTTGCGCAGACTGTAGAGGCCGATGTCTTTCAAGTTGTTCATCTCGAAGATGACCAGCGCGTAGTTGTAGAACAGATTGCGACCTCGGATCACTGACAGGTTCGGGAAGAGCGTGCTCATGCTTTCCAGCCCGGGGACTCGGAAGAGAAGCAGGTAGTCCGTAATCATGGTCAGCTTGGGGAAACTGAGCGTGCGGAAGACCTCCTGATTGGTGTTTTTGTTGACTATGAGAAGAATCTTCAGGTAGCCCTCGACCACCGTGCAGTTCTCCAACTTCTTGAAGTCGCTGATGTCATTTCCGATGTCAATGCCTGGAGTACAGACTACAGAACAAACACCGGGGGGGAACACCGTGTTTATGTTAAACTCAAGCATCACATTTTCCAAGCATCTTAATCAACTGCTTACAAATACATTATGTATTTGTATTACTGTAAACAATTTATACAACAGGTTTTCATGTGGTTGTGCAGTGGCAGTTATTGAACTCATAAATTGAATTATATAACGGATTGCCAATTACATAACTTAAGAGCTAAATTTACAAATTATTTTAAATAAACAATCTATAAAAAGCTTTAGAAAACCGCATTAATGCTTCAGCTGCCACAACAACTTCCTATTACACATTACTGTATATAAACAAAGCAAAAAAAAACAAAAAACAGTACGGTATTCAGATCAAGCCAGAATCTTACGTACAGATAAGAAGTAAACAAGCCTGTTATCTTCATTACTGATGTCAAAATCTGTTAGAACAGCCACATTACTGTTTAAGAAGGTTTTGATTTATTTTCTCTAACAGCAGCTGACAGTAGTAACGGCTAGAATAGAAATCAAACTTCCTATGAATGCGCGCTGTTCTGTTCTGTTCTGTTCCCAGCCATATTCGAAGACAGACAATTTTAGCGCCTCAATAGACTAAGAAACTGAAGCGGAGACAAAACAAAAGAGGCTGGAGAGGGAACAACCTCTTTGTAGCCATCATAAAGCAAATAGCACTAACTTGTCTGGTAGCTGATGAATCATAAGATGCATCAAAATCCTGAATTAAAGCTTACGATTATTGGCAATAAATCATATTTACAATAAATATAAATAAAACGTTTCAAAACACACTGTAAGTGGGAAAATAAGCAGCGTCTAGGTAGCAAAAGCAAATTCGCTTGAAATCCTATACCATCTTGCCATGCCACGCATCATTCCGTACAGAAAATACGGACAATACACATCTTTGTATTCATGAATAGCACAGACTGATCTATTCATTTAATGAACAATACTCTTTTTCAATTGACCCCTTTTCAGAGTCAGCATTAGCAACAATAGTTTCCGCATATCTTTGGAAAAAAAATACTTTGCTGCAAAGTAAGAACAAACAGTGCGAACTGTTTAACGGAAAAGCACGTGTCACCCTGCGTACAGCGGCTTGACTACCAACACTTCCATTTCACGCCTCTAAACAAACACGGCTAGCCTTATCGCATTGACCGAACTCCAGATCTCTTGTTTACATCTGATAACCCCTTATCCTGGCCCGAGTCTGTTAGCTTTCATAGACAAGAGGCTACCAGCTCTCACACACTGGTTTAATCATTCACATGGCCGTTTAGATTTAAAAGAAAACAAACCCAACGTTTAAGCACCGGAGCAAATACTAACCGTGTATATCAGACAGCCAGACTTTATCAAAAGAATTATTGGAAATGATCAACATCTCAGAATTATAGACCTTATTTCCTTACAGTGACAGTCATAAAAAAAATGTATGGGCCAGTTAGATAGTGATCACACACTTGTTTGATTTAATACACAATCCATTAACGAAGAAATGATTCCGCTGTAATTCTTTTAAGAAGATCTAATCTCAGGAAACAAGATAGGTCTAGTTAGAACTGGACCAAGGGGAGGTTTTGGTCTCCTCGCAAAACATTGGTTACATTAAACTGTTTTGCAAAACTTCGAGAGCAGAGAAACTCTGATCGAATTTACCAAGCACAAGAACGATGGAGCTTTTACGAAAGAACAAAACGACCGAATGTAAAATTAAACAAAAGATGAATCAGTTTCTGAAACATCGTTGACCATCAAGAAGAGGCTATTGTCAGCTGTGGACTTCAACACACCGGATACAGGAATAAACCTGGATATAGGGTCATGGGGTTCGAAAGCTAATCATGCGCTGGGATATTTGACGTTGCGTTATGGTTAACCCACTGAGGCGGCAACGAATGCCAAATGTTTACACATCTTAAAGCGACAACGGCAGAAATCAGTTCTGAAGTAACGGAAGGAGAATGAAGTAGTGAGAGAGGCTGCAATTAAGAAGGTCATCGATCTATAACCAGTTTGTGCTGAACAATAAGTCGCTGCTAAACTGTCTGGGATTTCTCCCACTCGAGGAGGCTTTTCTCTGTCCTGCAGCGGAGAGTTATGCACAGGGCTTTGATGGAGAAACTCTGCTGCATCTCAGACTCAAGACCGCTGGGGTTAACAGTAAAACCCAATTACACATGCTCCACAAACTCCTCACTCTTCCAATCAACAGAACCATGTCTGTTTTGCTAGGCATGGTGTTTTTACATGTTCTATTTTGAAACCTGCAATTTTTTCCCCTTCTTGATGAATCGGATGAATCGGAGAGGCTTGTTTGCAGTTTACTTGGAAACATGGAAATTTAGCGGTTATGAAACATGAAGGGAAAAACAAAATTTCCCCCAGGCGCTAACCAAGTTATTGATTCAAAACAGACATCATCGAGGCCGTGCGGCAGGAGCACAAACACACACGCAAAAAATAAAAAATAAAACACCACATGGGACTGATTTGAAAAGTAACGTCCTTTTCTTTTGTTTGTTATTAATGATGGCTGCTTTGTGTTAGCCTGATATGTCTGTGTATTTTTTTGTTTGTTTTTTTGGGGAAAATCTGTTGAAAAACAACAGACTTCAAGTTGTTAACTTAAGCTAATACAAAACGTTAAACTGATGCCAAGCTAGAAGGGTGAGAACCAACTAGCAATGCCAAAAGATGCAAGAGGCAGGCAGACATTACTTAAATTTGACAGGTCCATATCTCCGTCTATTCCGCTGGCTGACGCTTTTATCCAAACCGGCTTGCGAGCGCGAACAGCTGAGCAGATGAAGGTTTAACCTTCGGCGACTTGACAAATGAATGAATTAAAAATTTATTAAATGGCAAAGAAAAAGCTCTAAACGAAGTGTATGTAAATAAACATTTACAGCATTTAGCAGACGCCCTTATCCAGAGCAACGTACAAATATTGCTTTAAAGTCAATTCCGGTTCGCTAGATCACAAAGCGTAACATACTCAAACCTGATGTAAAAAGAGCAAATGTTAAGAGAGTTAAACACATTGAGCCAATACCACCCAGAAGCTGATTGTTTTCCAATAACCGCAGGTTAGGCCCCAGCTAATTTCGGCTACAGACAGCTAACTCTTACAGTCTAACAGTTTTTACTAAAATAACAGAACAAGTATATAGTTACACATAACAGAACAATGTTGTAGATGTTGTAGATCTTTGCAAAACAAGTGGCAGTTAAAAACAGACACCCTCTAAGAAGTCAGTTTAGTTAACAGAGTTAATTATAAGAAGTCAATTTAGTCAACAGAGTTAATTCGATCTTAATTCTAAGACCAGAACTATACAGCTTGTTATCCACAGAGCAAATCCTGTCCTAAAAGCCGTTCCCCGCTGATAGTTAACAGCTTGACCGAAGACTAACCACGAACACTGGAGACTCCTTTCAATAAAGCAAATATATCTGCTATATTACTACGGATATAATAACTTACGTTAGAATAATATACGACATATTAGAACAGGTACGCTGAAATTAACCTGTGTCATTCGACTTGAAAGCTGAACCACATCTGCTATTAGAGAAATTGATTTAACAATTTAGCTTTTTTAACCCAAAGTGCATATTTTGTCAACCAGGGGATTAAACTTACTGTGGCAACCTTTCAAACATTTAAATATCTTAAAGTCAGTTGTGAAAAAACCCAATAAATCTTTGCGGTAAATAATTCAGACTTTCCCAAATGATGACAAGGCACAGACTGTTAGGAAATTATGGGACATCTGTTTAAACCAAAATGGTGACAAACGTCACCAGATGTTACAGATGTGACCAACACGTCCTGATCTGAAAAAGACCCAAACTTGAACCCTAACCCTGAAAGAGACATTTACAGATGAGAAAACAATGAAGAAGCCAATGATTGAGAAGCATAATGCTTTTGGTAAACAGTTTTGGTTTGGACTATTTATTCCTTTTATTAAGTTGCAAATCATGCAATTATGCAAAAGCATAATGACGAAAAGGAACAACAATTTCTTAGGGATGATGAGCTAGTATAGCTCAGAGTTTTTAGAATGAAAATTTACAAATTCATAAAGCTCAGAATGAGCCAGGCCATTTACATTTTTATAAACCATATGCAAATATTTAGAAAAAGTCTAAAACTCAATTATGTTTCTCCAAGATCCTACAATGGTGAAAATTGTTAGGTATTTTTTTTTTATCTAAAATGAAGGATTTTAAGGGTTTAGAGTCACAGTTTCACCAATTTGTACCCAACATGTAGGACAGTAAAAAATGTTAATGAAATATTAGAAAAAATTGTAGCATGCACAAAAGTCTTGGCTACATTCACTGTAAGACATTTGTCTAAGATTTGCTAAGCTATATTTAATATTCCTCACCAATTTCTTTACATATTTTTTTAAACTAAAATTTGAGTCCAATATTACACCAAGATAATTTACCTCATTAATCACTTCTCTCTTTTCGTCCGTAATAAAATGATTTTCTATTGACGCCGCGTCAGTTCCTGCCCTATCAGATACTCGTATCTATGAGGATACTTTACACTTACGTTTTCTCTCTTCTTTCCTCAGGAAAAGTTTGGTTTAGCTTTCATTTTTGTTGTTAAATAAATATTCTCAGGAAAGCCCTTTCCCACCAACCAGTTTAGTTTTCTTCTTATCCAATCAATGATTAAATTGCATAGATCTAATTAAATCTTTCTTTTTGCCCATTTTTCCCTTTGAAGAGGTTTGTTTTGTCTGGTTAGATTCTACCCAACATTATCTGACAAAACTGACATTGCATTTACTACTGATATAGATATAGATATATAAAATTTATGTTTTTGCACTTACGACACCTTTTGAAATCATAAAATCGTCTGATGGAAGGAAGCTGCTCTAAACACAGGTTAGTTTGGAAAGTTTAATAGTTTAATCTACCTGATATGGGACATCAACTACCAGTGTTTCTAAAGACAAATTTCAGAACACCACTTCAGATGATTTGTTCACTAGTTTGTTTCACCTGAACACCAGACAGACCATCAAACCCTAACCCCAAATTAAAATAACACCAAACTTCTTTATTCTCAAGAAGGGTGTTTTAACTATTTTAATTACTTACTTCCGTCATTTGTGGGCCACTGGCAGTGAACTGAGAGGGACAGCAACAGCAGCAGAGAACAGAATAAGGACAAATAAGTCCTGGCTGTCCAATACCTCATTCCTGTAAACACTGAGGGGAAAAAGTAACTAAAGAAAAAAAAGTGACGCCTAAAAATACCCCACCGGTTAATTCCAGTCTTTTGACAAAATTATTTGTTTATTTAATAATGTGTCTTGTTGCCTTTGTCTGTGTCCAAAAAAGAACTTGTTAAATAAAAATCTAGCTCGATCCTTTTTTTTACCTCACACATGCACAGTGTCGCTAGCTTGTCTTTATTAGCCTAATGCGTATAGGAATTTTGATTGGAGTCGGTTAGCTTAGCCGGTTTAGCTCGTCTTTGACTTCAGCATGGAGTTACTTGAGCTCGTTGTAGTATCCCACTATCCCTAAAAGACGCTAGCCGGTGTATATCCGAATTCCCGCACAAGCTGACGAATGAACCTGAAAGCCCGCATCCTCTGACTCCATTTCTTTTGCGGAGCTAGCTGTGCGGAGCTAGCCGCCTTTAGCCGATACAGCGGATAGAAAAAAACCCTGAGCCTCGCGCGCGAGCTAACGGCTAACTAGCGCTGAGGGAGACGCTTGGATGTTAGAGTCGCTCATATGAAGCGACGTGATTAATTTTCATCCGACGGCCACTTTTCTAACTGGGCAATTTAGAGGTCAGACCAGAGCTGACTGAAAAATATATAAATATACATGAAATAAATCCAAAACAGCGTAAAAAACAATGGGGCAATCGCCACAGCAACGCTTTCCGTCCGTCTTTTTCCTCGCGTTTTCACTACGTTCAAGTCTGTGATTTTGAATTGGTAGCTCCGCTCCGTTAGCAAGAAACGCTAGTAATTAGCGAGGTGTTTATTTCCACGCAGAATTAAGCTTCAATGCGGTCAAACCCACGACAGGTGACTGAACTAAAGCGGTCTGCGTGTCTTTGATGTTATTATCTCCATCATCGTTATGATCTCGGATGATAAGCGCGCGAGTGTAGCTCCTGTTATCTATCGCAGCTCCGGCGCTGTAAACAAGGCTCGATTTCTCTCTCTTACACACACTCGAGTCTACACACACCGCGTTGGTGGGTTACGTTGGATTCAGGTGCCCGGAAAAGGCGGAATGGATCAGCAGTGGGATTAATGTAAATCCTGAGCTGTGGCTGTCGAAATGTTTGGAAAATAAACTTAATTATGACAGAATTACGATGTTATGATAAGAGGACAAAACTCGTGTGAAGAAAAACAGTTAGGTAAAAATGTTGACGTTTTTGTGTCTTG
The DNA here is from genome assembly GCA_028566295.1 of Liobagrus marginatus. NCBI lineage: Eukaryota > Metazoa > Chordata > Actinopteri > Siluriformes > Amblycipitidae > Liobagrus > Liobagrus marginatus. The sequence continues at coordinate 4,722,618 of JAOUQX010000003.1, forward strand.
CTTCACCCTAATTATAATTATATAATACATAATACTAATTATATAATACAATATGTCGTTTTTATCTTTTTACCGTTTTATACATTACTTTGAAAACCCGATGCACACATTTCTTTTCAGCTTGTTTCTTCAATTCAATTCGTTGAATGTTACACAATCTTAATGTTATGTTTTAAATGTTACAGTGTTTTAACGGTTACAATGTTTTTTAATGTTGTAATGTTTTAAATGTTGCAACATTTTAATGTTAGAATGTTATAAATGTTACAATGTTTTAACATTTCGCTGTTGCACTGTTTAATGTTACAATGTTTAATGTTACAATGTTTTAATGTCACAATGTTATAATGTTTTTATGCTACAATGTTTTAATGTTACGATGTTTCAAGCGTCACAACGTTTTAATGTTTCGTTGTTATAAATGTTATAATGTTACAATTTTACAATATTTTAATGTTGCAATGTTTTAAGTGTTACAACATTTTAATGTTTAATGTTATAAATGTTACAGTGTTTAATGTTACAATGTTATAAATGTTACATTGTTTTAAATGTTACAGCATTTTAATTTTTTGTTTTGTAATGTTTTAAAAGTTACAATATTTTCATGTTACAATGTTTGAAATATTTCAATGACATTATTAAAAGCACCCAGGAGTCCGAGCGATGTCAAGTCCATTCCTGTCATTTAACATAATTAATATTGGGGACATCCATCCAAGTTATTTGACATATTTGAACACAATAGTTACTTTCCCTGCTAATTATTTACTTTTATAAGGATGAAACTCAGTTACTAATTACTATTAGTAACTATGAGTTACTATTTGTGAGAATTTACTCGTAACTATAACTAATTATTTTTTGAAAGTAACATGCCCACGAGTAACACGGTAACTTTTTATTTACTCATATAAATCTCCCATTAGAAGATTTCAAGACCTACTCTATGGCACAATATTTAAAATGATCACAAATGTTGCATTTCTGTCATGGAAAGTGATTCCTTTACTGCACCGAGATAACATAACATCTAACTAAACAGCAGCTGTTTCATTTCTTTATTACCCTGGATGTAGACTAGTAAGATAAAGGAATTTATATCAAAGCAATGGCTAAAGCTTCATTGCAAATGTAGCACACACTAGCTAGTTAAGCTAACAGATTTTGGTCTCTAAGCAACATTTTCCAACATTGTACAAAAGGTGAGAGATGTCAATTTAATACTCTCTGGGAACTACATATACAATTTACAGAACATTTTTTATTTAGAAAAAGCTAATAAAATCTGTTATTTACCTGGATCTTTATTTAACAGATAAAATGACAAAAAAGATTTTGAGTATTTTCACAGAAAATTTCGTTTGTTACTTATAAACAAATTCATAAACAAAAAAATTGCACAAAGACATCATCTTTGAATTATTACCCTTTTTTTGTAAAAAAAAATATATTTAGAGAATTGATAATAATAATATATGCTGCAGTTTTGCAAGTAGAATTTTTGCCCATTCTTGCTGTATACAGCAAGACTTGCTGACCGGCTCAACAATCTGGGCTCACTATTGTCTGATTTTCCTCTCCATGATGCACCATACAGTTTCAATAGGAGGCAGATGAGGACTGTAAAGCCACTCCAGCACACACACTCTGTCTATGAAGCCACTGTTGGAACCTGTGCAGAACGAGGCCTGCTACTGTCCTTTTAAAATAGTTATGGAGTTACTTGGAAAAAGCCTGGAGGGAAAACAGTACAACTAATTTTACTTGTGTTGCCGGCATCAATTTATAAATTTGCTTCTAACCCGAACCTTAACTGTCAGCTAGCGGCGGCACGATGGCAGAGCGGTTAGCGTTCCTGCCTCACAGGAAGAAGGTCACGGAGTCAATTCTGGCCCAAAGTGTTGCTGTGTAGAGTTTACATGTTCTCTCCATGCTTGCCCGGGTTTTCCCCGGGCACTCCGGTTTCCTCCCGTCTCCAAACACATATGATTGTACGTAGGTGAATGTGTTACTCTAAATTGTACATAGGAGTGAATGTGTGTGTGAATGGTTATCTGTCTCTA
>JAOUQX010000003.1:5068829-5082682 GCA_028566295.1 Liobagrus marginatus
ATATTTTAATCTTCTGTATTATTCAACAAAGACAACCAACACACTATTATTAAACTATTATTATTAAACAAACTTAATAATAATAATAAGAAGAATTTCCTGTGTTTTCCTTTGTTTGTTTTTTTACTGAATTTACAAATTAATAGTTAGCTGCTAATTCATTTTAAATTTACTGGTTAAAAATAGTAATTTTTCTGTGTGTAAAGAAGTAATTTATGTTATACAGTCCGTTAAGAATTTTTTTTTAAATAATCTAAATTAATGCAAAATCTAACTGATATAATTAATTGGTTGATTAATTCTGATATAATAAAGTTTTTTACAATTAGTATAAAAAAAGAAGCACAAAAAATTATCTGTTATATAATGATAGAGAATGTCTAATTCTAATCCTATATAATTGTGTGTTAGTTGTCTTGCATGTCTAAATAAATACAGTTTAATGCCAATTTTATTCCTCTTCCCCCCCCCCCCAACCCCCACACACAGTTTTTATCCTCCTTTCCCAGGTCAGGATAGTGGTTTAAGATGGGGTGGCAAAAAATTTGAAGAATTACCGATAGTTCACATTAAAGCCACTTATAACAAGTAAGTTACTACATTTGCTGAACACAGGGGTTTGCGCATGTGTGAGTCCACTAAACTCTTTTCAGGTTTAAATGTGTTATAATGTAGTTTAATATTAGTGATGGACATTTCAAACAAAAATAATATCCAATGAGGAATTATTACGGAAGAACACACCCCTCCCCTGCATGCACACCCGCAGACATGTATAAGCTACATTCCCATAAACAAAGAGAGAGACAGGTATTCATGCTTTCAATCTGTATGATAACAAACTATTTAATTCATTGCAGAACTTTGAGAAATTCGTTGTAATGTCCTGAAATATATTAATATAATAAATATTTGCTTATTATAATCCTTTAACCATGAATCGAACATACAAGCTTGAATTTGTTTAACAGAAATAGTTTTTTTAAAAATCCTAACTCAAATGATGGCTTAGAGCAACATTTGTATAGGAATATATACAAAATAAAAAAAAGCTTCTGTTGATCCTGCGAGATTAAGGACACCAAAATTGATCTCGTGATAAAAAGTGTACGTTTAAATCCCAGAGCTGTCAGAAAGCCATGTGCGCAATACCCTTAATCCACAACTATTCAGCTTTATCCTTCTCTCAGTTTCTAAATCGCTTTGGATGACCTCTGATTAGATTCCTCTTTCATTTTTACAGCACTCACATTCAGGTGACCGACAGCGAGGGGCAGTCACTGACCCGGGCCTCGTGTGGGACTGAAGGCTTCCGTAACATAAAGAAGTCCACTCCAATTGCGGCCCAGACCACCGGCATTTCGGCAGCCGGGGTAAGATTTTTTTCGTGCGAGATGAAATTGCCTCTGATGTATTTATTTTTTTTTAACAACTATTAGTATCCAATTTAATTAAAGATTTCAAATTATTACCTTACGAACCCTAGTAGATTGATCATGCTTTAGGAAATATGGCAGTGGTTAAAAATAGAAAACAACTGATTATAATCAGTGTAGAGATCAGGGAAATACACATTGATAAACAGGCGAAACGTAAAACACCCCTTTAACCTCTATGTAGCAGTCAACCCATGTTTTTGGTATGCTCTTGTATTCTGAAAAAAAAAAGTTTACTCTTGTGCCATTCTGCTAATAATTTCCTCAAAACAATGTATTAAAAAGAACAAAAACAATTGGTGATCATGTAAATCTGTATGCTGGCCACTGGATGGCACCACTGTTCCTTTTACTACTGTAGTTCAAGTTCAAGAAGCTTTACTGTCATTTCCAGCATATATAGCTGATGCAATATACAGTGAAACGAAACAACAAATCTCCACGACCGTGACGCTACACAGAACGGAGAGGCGCATTGACAACACGGCAATACAATACACCACAGGACAGATACATACAATATAGCGCCGATCATAGTGCAACATGTGACACTGTACAAATAATGATAGCAACAGTAAGTAATTGGACATAGCAGCATTATAATCAGCATTGAAAAACCGAATAAAGTACTTGTGCATAAATGGTATGTTAAGTCACACAGTAGACATATATATATTTATATTAACTGAATGGGTGTGTTGAGATAATCAGTTCTTGTTGCTGAGAAGCCTGATGGCTTGTAGATAAAAACAGTTTGTAATAGAATCAAAGGCAAAACTGAAACAATCAAAGAAAGAGGAAAAAGTCATCTTGTGAAATAAGCAGGTAGGAAGAAAGCTTTTAAAGAATAAAACAAAAGTGAGAAGGACGTTGGGGAGAATAATGAAGCTGGGAGAAAGGGTGAGAGAACGGGTCTTGTACTGTGGCCCTGCGCTGCATGGGAGCGTAAAGCAGAGCTGCTGATTGGACGGATGTGGCGCTCCTGTTGATATCGCCAGTAGCAGCTGGAGTTCAACCTGGTTTATATTAAAGGGAAACACTCAAACTAAAAGAAAATCTATATCTTAGTCTTAAATTTTCAAACTTCACCTAGTCTTATTAGAAATATGTTCATAAAGGAGATTACACTTAGCAATTGAAGTGATCTGAGATTTCAGATGTATTCAAACGCACGAGGAATAACAGGGGGGAATAATACAGGTGTTTTATTCAATAATTAATTGTAGCTTTTTTTGTTTTTAGGAGAAAAATATGCTTATTTCATAGTTCATTGTGCAAAACAAGACCTTTAAACATTTACAGCGTTTCGAAGACTCCCTTATCCAGAGCGACGTACAAGAGTGCTTTAAACCCTCCGTCAATGAATATTACCATTCCGGTTCGCTAGATTACAACAAAGTGTAATAAACCCAAACCTGTTTTAAAAAAAAAAAAACAACGTGTTTATTTTAATTTTATTTTTTTCAGGAAAAACGCTTTAACTAGGTAGTTATTTAAAAAAGAGGTAGGTCTTTAGGCGTCTCTTGAAGATGGCCATTGACACGGCTATTCTGACAGTAGATCCTTAACCAGCCTTTCTTTATCCTTTATCTTTTTCCTAATTAGTCAATATTGCGGCTTTCGAATGTAAGTGCAAACTTTGTAAAATCCTCTTAGAGACTTTCACTGTGCATTAACTGACATGTTTCAAAAGTGCTGACACTGCAGACTCCTTCCACAAACGTCTCCTCAAAGAAAACCTCACCATATTAGGCTTTTTTTTTTCTTTTTTAATCTATTTATGTGGCCATACAAGACTTTATGTAAGTTGTTAGTATATAAATAGTATTGTATTATAAAATTAGCACATTAACATTAACCGGTGTTGTCAGAGCTACTCTTATAGAAAATCCATCAATGCCTTATGCCTGTGTGGCATAAATAACAATTGGCCAGCAATATATTGTGCAGCAATGACACTGAACTTTGTGATTAAGCCTTGTTATCCTCTTCTGTCTCCTTGTGAGAGGATGTGCTTCTCCATCTATTATCACCAGTGTGATTATTCCTCTTGTAGTAGTACCTCAGACACCTTTATACAAATACACGCTTTTTTCTTATTGAGACAGTTTCTGTACATTTGCGCATAAATCAGACAGTTAGGCAGATGGACAGAAATATCATTTAGTTATATTTATCCTTCACCTTCGAAGCTACCTCAGTGGCATGATCGTAATTTCATCAGCGTCGGCGATGGGGGAGTAAATGAGAACCCCGCACTGCAGCTCCACAGATAATAACTGCATGACTTTATTCTTACAGCCCTTCATTTACTGTGCAGACACAAGCAGCATTGTCTAAATCAGTCTTTTTCACCAAGCCTTCACAATATTCTCCCCATGGTTATGTTTCGTTCCTGTCATTTATTAGCCTTTAATAGAACAAGTGTCGTACTTTGTGATTGTTTCCTTGAAACAGAAGGCGCAGACGAAGGGGGTGACGTTTGTACGTGTCCTCGTCAAAGGGCTCGGTCCAGGGCGCTTGGTGAGTATTGCTCATTCTGGACTTTACTGACATTTGTATGTACAAGTTAAAGATGTATATTTTTTTTCCAAGTAACTCTATAATCTATTCCTTCATTGGTTAATTGAGTTACTATATTAAATCTAAATGGATTCACGGAAATTGAAGCAATACGATGCTTCACGTCGGATGTTTACGTTTGGAACTTTCGTTGTTATGTGATGGCGTAAATTAATATTATACCTAGAAAAGATCAATTTGTTTTAGAAATATAGCTGTTGGGCTTAGAGCTGTGGTGATATTTGCTGTTACGGTAGTCAGGTATCATACCTTGCTTACACACAAAGCATCCTGTCTTGTAATAATAGCTTAGGTTATGGGACCTAAAAGTAAATACAGCAAAAAGAACTATCCACAGCGTTATCTGTTGCTGACCTGATGAGGAGGTCCGCCAAAAAAAACAAGAAAAACATGCTGTAAATTACAAACATATGTATTTATATTTGTGGCAATCTGTTGTGTGAGAATTCCAGTTAAGCGAGCACCTGTGCGTAATTATCTTCAGTTCACTAGAGTCTATGCTTTAGTTGTGAGTCAGGGTAATTAAAGTAAAACAGCCTTAGACTAAAATTGAGTAATTGGGGTAATCTTTATTTTTTTCTGACAACTAAAAAAAATATATATATATATTAAATATTTTAATTAACCTCCATGTTTTTGTGTGTGTAGCTTTATAATTTATTAGTTTAAATTTGTATTTATTATTAATTATATTTATTTTATTGTCCCTCCCGCTATGCTAGCTAACAGTTGCATAACTGAATTATTTAACCACAATTCAATTTTAGTTATATAGCACATTTAACAAGAGTCATTGTCTCAAAGCAGCATTACAGAAAGGACAAAGTTTTGATTAATATGTATATCGATCGTCCAATGAGCAATCCTGCAGCACCTGTGGCAGAGAAAACTCTGTAAGATGATAGTGTATATATATTTTACCTCAGTTACATTCTTTCCATGATGAATGTGTGTTGTGTGTGTGTGTGTATATAATGTGTATTGTGTGTGTGTGTATAATATGTGGGTGTGTGTATAATGTGTGTGTGTGTATGTATGTATGTATGTGTGTGTGTGTTTCTATAAACACACAGTTTGGTAAGATGTCCTTCGTACCATGTTGATTTACCAATAGAAAAATGACAAACCGTTATTTAGAAGTGGTTGAAGAGAGGAAAGGAATTCATGACGAAGCATAACATTGAACACATAGAGCATACTTTTTGAATAATAAATAACAAATGAAAGTATTTGTAGTTATAATTTTGCTAGTTCATGACATTTGAGACCATACATGAACCAGCATTGCAGCAGTTCTTAGAAAATTGAAGGGCATCAGGTGAGTGAAAACTAGATAAATATAAAAGAAGAAAAGAAAATATGCATCAGGCACAGCATTACATCAGCTGAGGGGTGGCATGTACATCATTTATAGCCTTGAAAACTTAACGAAAGCATGATAGAAGTTTAAAAATGCTTTATTTTTGTGTCAGGGATTAATGGGGGTTGAGGGGTTTAGGTAAAAGAAATGAATAAACAGAGTGAATAAGGAGAAATAAATTACATGATATTAGTTCGATGAAATATTTGGACATTAGTTCCTTTTAACTGTCCCGTAAACTTTAAGTGATGTTTAAATGACCCTTTGAATGAAAGCAATTGTGTTCATATTGAATGAAGCTTTTAGACATCATTTAGAAGTTATTAATGTTCGTATGGATCAGTTTGTGGCTGTTTTTCAGCCAGGTGTGTTTTGCTGTGCTGGGCACCATAAGGGTGTTTCTGGCTCTGTTGTTGATGTCAAACATCAGATAATGTTTTCATGTTTTGCTGCCAGTAACTCATTTCCATTCAAATGACTTTTTCAAACACCTACCAATTGCAAGGTCGAAAACATGTTTTTGGGGGTATAGTAAAACATCGTTTTAATCAGAATGAATTAATTGCTGAATCTTTGTGACGTAGCGGTTTTTAAAGCTGTTTGTTCAAAGCAAAAGGATTCACCGAGAAAACAGAACGGCACTAGTGTTTAACCACAGTAATTAATCCTTTAGATCAGGTTTCATCAATTAGATTTGACCACATAATAATGTATTTAAAATGAGTATCAACATTCCTTGAAAGATTATATTATTTATAAAATTTTACTGGTGAAAAAAGCTGTGCATTTAGGTATCACGTAGATGTCTTTTAAACCCATCATTGGGGAAAAAAAAAAAAAAAGATTAGGTATTACATATCCTATGTAATGTGTCTTAAGGACCTTCTCTGGCCCTGTCCAGTTCTACTAGAGTAACTGTCTGTCTACTGAAATCTTCTCCATGCTCTTGAGACTGTGCTGGGAGACACAGCAAAATATCTGTCAATGGCATTGATTGATGCGCCATCCTGGAGTAGTTGGACTGCCTGTGAAACCTCTGTAGGGTCCAGGTATCACCTCATGATACCAGTAGTGACACTGACTCCAGCCAAATGAAAAACAGTAAGAAAAGATGAGTAGGGGAAAAAATGTCAGTGGACTCCACATGCAAAACCATTCCTGTTTTGGGGGTCACTTCCCCGTTGTTAATTTCATTAACGCCAAATCAACTGAAACTGATTAACAACCCCCTCTGCTATTTAACTGATCAGATCAAGCTCACAGGACTTTAACTGACTTGATGCTAAAAGTGTGCCTTTAATATTTTTTTGGAGCAGCGTCCTTTACGGGTATTTTGACATAGAATTTATAACTATAATTAAACTATATTTGTAGGCAGTGGGTCACCAACCTTCAGGTTGGGGGGGGGGGGGGGTTCCCCCTAAAACCTCTAACGGCAGCAGTTTTAGTCTAATATCTAGCAATTTTTTTTTGCCTGCTCAAGCCTCATTAGTGTTTTCGATGCCAAATAATGATATAAATCTTTTTTAAAAACAACTAAAATTAGCTTTAAAACATTCAAGATGGCACCGGCCTATGAGCAAACCAATTAAAGCAGTGGGCGTTTCTAATTCTTCAATGCGGCCTGTCCATAAAAACAAAACCAGGGTGGAAAATAGCCTATTACATGTTGATTTTGATGTTTTTGAATTTTAAAACCACGCTAACATCAACAATTCATAAGTGGACTTCAAAAAACAGTATACAATAATTTAATAAGCCAGTTCATGACCCCTTTAAAACAACATAAAATAGAGCTTAGCAGTTTTTTTAATTAAAAATATTGTCTGGCGGTTGATACCGGCTGATATTTAAGGATTCGGCATCTAAGTGCTCTGATACAGTGTCTAGTGGTCTAGCAAATGGTAGCTTTTTTTAAACGATAATAGAAACATTTTTATAACTCACAGAACTCTGATTACAATCGCATAAATAGAGCTGCTCATTCTCTGAATCGGTTTAGGATGCAGGAACTTGTGGATATTCTAGGACAATGGCGAAACTAAATGTTGTAAGCAGGGGGAAAGAAGTAAAGCTTACCACCATCTGTGAATCATTGCTTGGGCATGTGTAACCACCAGTGGAGTTGGCTTGTGACTGTGACAGCAGGGTGAATTCTCTAGTGTATGGGGGGGGAAAAAAGTTTGTCTGCTCATGCAACAGGCTTCTTATCCAAAATGAGTCCCCGAACAAAATAAAACGGTATACAGCACTGCAATGGTGAATGTCATGATATACTTGTGTGTGTGTGTGTATATATATATATATTGTAGATGCTCTTTTTTTTTTTTTATTTAATTTGATCACTAAAGGACTTGATGCCGTTGCCGTTATTAGATTCAATTAATGTTTGTGTATTTAATTGATTTCTTAGTCATAAAATATAATTGGGATGCACTAAATGCAGTGAGTGTTTTTGTCGGTGGTTGTAAAAGGAATTGACTAAAGTGGTCAGGATGTCGATTAAGAGATTTGCATGATATAAAGGCACCTCTTGGTGATGAAACATTTAATATCGAAATGTTTTTCTGTGCTGACTGGTTAAAGCTCATGACTGAACTTGAATGAACTTAAAATAAAAAGGGCTTCATATTTGGCTAATGTGTTAAGGTAGGTACATCTAATGTGAAAACAATAAAGATCGGCTATGAAATGGAGACGGTATGTAGCTGAACTCTATATAGCTATACGTTTAATTGTCCACTGTATGATTTATGGGCTCTAAAAAAACAAAAACAAAAAAAAAATACCGTATAATCTTTACATGCTAAATCGATCCCAGTGGAGCAGAGTTTGGTTTACCTAAACAGCTATAAATCAAGACTGACTGTAAAACTTGAATAAGCATTTTGAAATAGTGGGTGGGGTTAGGTTTAAATATAGTTTTGTGTACATCTGACCAAATTCAGATTTTATTTCACACAAAATACTACACAATCACATTTAGTGAAATGATTAACTGTTTGTGCCATAAAAATATAATCATTCATAATCAAGCATTCTCGTTTTGCATCCCTTATATAACCTGATAAGTTTCTATTGTGTTTACACTTCTGCATTCAGCACATGCCTTTAACGAGAGTGACTTACATTTGTCTCATTTTTATCCAACTGAGCAGTGGAGGGTTAAGGGCCTTGTTCAGGGGTCCAGCAGAAGCAGCATGGTGGTGCTTGAAACCGGACCCACAATCTTCCAATAAGCAGTCCAACCACCTTAACCACTGGCGTACCACTCCCCCGTCCTCATTGTCGCTTCATCAATCAGTGTGATTTGGTTAGAATGGTTCAATATGGACAATATTTGAGAGAAGCACTTGGATCCCTGTAGATCAGCACATGGTATATGCTAGGATTCATAATGGCTTTGTAAGTAGATTTGCTAAACTATTGCAAGCTTTACAAGCTGTACTAGCTTAATAAATTTGTCTCCATCCTACTGAGCTTTATTTTTCTTCAGTGTCTCTAAACAAGCAATCATTTGAGCTTTTGGTTTGGATTATTCTTCATTCCTGCTTTATAGCTAATTTATATAAAGCCGAGAGACTCTTGACTCGCACATTGCTTTGTTTGCTTTCCACTGAACGTGAAATCATGTCTTCATTATTCTACACATATATAAGAGATGAATGGGTACCTATAGCTTTGGAACTCGCTAAGGGAAATTTCAACAGCAATAGTCGGTACTTTTTCTCTAGGCCAATGGTGTTCAGTCTTATTTGCGTAAGGCACAATTTGGGTGCAAATTTTAATTTTTACCTTGAATTAGGAAAATAAATTAAAATTCTAAAAATTGCAAGTGCTAAAGAGATGTTAGATGTTTGATCAGTGGGATTCAACAGTGCGTATTGCGTCAAATATCAGCTCTGATGAGTTCTCACCACTCTGGAAGAAAAAAAAACAACAACTAAAAATCACACAGAAGGGTTGAAGTAAAGTTGCTTCTGCCTTATTCTTCAGTTAGCCTGCATCATATTGTTTTTGCACACTGATCCACAAAAGGAAATGGAATTTTTTAAGCAATTAAAAGTTTTCATTTTTGTTTTTAGTACTGTCCCCTCTGTCCAGCCTAAACGTTCAGGGTAGTGATGTTGTGAAATGATAAAATGAGGAATAAACTCATGATCACGGCTTATCTTTTATACAATTCTACTCTGGTTTAATCAAATTCTTTTGATATATGAAATGAAATAACACTGTTTTATGTGAGGGGGGTTTTTCCCCCAAGCAGCAGAATTCGATTTGTTTTTACTTCACATACGCGCATATTTTAATCAACTAATCGTAATCTGTTACTTTGTCTACCTCATTTAAAATACACTTTAAAAATAGAAAAAGAACGGATAGGTTTGCCTTTTAAAGGAGGAAAAAGAATAGCAAAGGGATCAGTCCAAAACAAAGGCTGTTGGGAAAACAGAATGAATAATAATTTACAATTGAATACTTTAAGACGGTACATGCAAAAGTTTGACTTAATGACTCCATTGTACCAGCACCTCAGCTAAACATGCTTAAATGCATCGTGCAGTTGAACTCTTAACACCAAAACTTGTTTTGTTTGGCGTACTCTGTCCAAGGCATGAATGCTTGTCTCTTTTTTTTCACCCTTGTGCCCTGTAAGGCAAAGCAGTTTTTATGAATGCTAATTTTCTAATAAATAATATGAGCCTGACCGTCGACCTGATTGCCCGCAGCAGGTTCCCTGGCTGTCGAGTGTGAGATGGGGGTGGACATAAAGGGAGGGCAAGAATATAATGAGCTCTTTTAGAGCCACAGGCAACCATAGGCTTATGGTTAGACCTCCATGCTTTCCTTTTTTTTTTTTTTTTTTACCCCAGAATATTCAAGATGCACCTAGAATCGTAATGTATTACAGCCAATGTGAACCTGGACGTGCCAGTGTGGGGCCTGTAGTAACGGCCAAGGTAGGCTTGAACCTCTGGGTAGTTTGAATAGCGTGATGTGTTTTCTGGTAAATAGAATGTGAACGGTACGATGATTAAGATCAACCGATAAATGATCGCTCGTTCGTTCATTCATCTTCAATAAGCATTTTTGTCATAGGTAATTCAGGGCTGCAAATTCAGACAGGAGCGATTTAGAGTCGGCAATTTACAGGAATGGTTTTTGGCGGGTTGAAGGATGTCTGCGACAAATAAAACCTTGAATCATCCACCATTTTTAGTTATATACACTATACAACAAATCTTTCCTGCTTCCCCCTAGGCTAGGCATATAAGTAAACAAGATATAAGCAAAATAATAATGGACAAATATAATAGAAATAAAGATGATGTACAACTATATATTGTAACTTAATCAATGCTGCAACCATATCGGCTACAGGGGATTGTTCTATTATGCTTTTTTTTCCCGAGTTGCTTTTTACTTGTGCTCATTACACACGCTGTAAGTAGTATTCTTAAATGGTCAAGTGCTGATACAGTGTACGGTGACAGTTTTTGGCAAGGCAGTGATAATCAACACTCATATTCGGTCACTTAACAGAGAGGTTGAGAATTTACTTCCCAACACCTACGGATTGTTGCTGTTGGCCTCTGAATTCTACTCAGATGTCTGAAATGATTACCATATATAGATTGGTGATTAAGGACATTTCAAGGCAATGAATTTTTTCAAGGCATTTTATAGAAAATGTTACAGGCCATTTGAGAAAACCGTTTCATTTTATATGTATAGTATACATTTATTCACCTTACTGTTGTTTGTCTGTATTTGGAGCAGAAAATACATGTCCAATTGACCAAACAGCTTTTTTTAAGGCTTTAAATTGTTGTTAGTTAATGAGTACCGTAATAACCGTTGTTTGAATGAGTACCCTAATAAGCAAATATTTTATGCTTGTTAATTTTTTCAGTTAATTTGTCCAGTCAGTGGTAACAGTATTTTAACAGTGAAAAGGTTTGATAGTTTGCATATGCGTGCAATGCCATGTTTCTTTTATTTAAACTATTACTGTTTACAATCTTTTTAAAAACCCAGAAGTCAAAACAAGCTCTATACAAATCATAAGGCAAGATACAAAGTCTGACCAACCAGTTCATAAGTATTCACCTGATTCGGACTGGTCCTAACTGATAGTAATTACGGCATAAAAACTGTGTTAATGTAAATGTTTACCAAGTGGTTCATTATTTTCCATTTGTTTGTTCAGTCTGCCATTAAAGGGTTAACAATGGGCGGACTAGAGATTGTGTCCATCACTGACAACACGCCGGTTCCACACAATGGCTGCCGGCCTCGTAAAGCTCGGAGGATGTAAATCCCAGTAATCCAGTCCGTCTGTGCCGAAAGCATCAACAGCTGAGCCTGCAGTCTGAGCGAAGGAGCTGAACACATTGCTCATTTCCCTTGCACAGTATGATGTATCACACTTCATATAACTATTCGGTGATTTCTGTAGATTTTCTTTTCTTTTTTTTTTTTTTTTCTTTTTTTTCTTTTTTTTGTGTGCGTGTGGCTTCTTTGTGTTTTTTAATGTATTAAACCAGTGGAAAAATAGTTAACTTTTGTCTTTTCTTTTACCATGTCACATCTTTAGCAGCGGTTATTTCATGCATGATAAAGACAGTCATCACAGCGATGTGAAGGTGCTAGTTATAGAAAATGGACGAAAGGCACCTTTTGAAGCTCGTTCAGTTTGAACAATGGTACCCATCAGTCTAATGCACACTTAAGAAGTTTTTTTTTTTTTTTTTTTCTTTTTTTTTGGCCATCATTGATATTAGATATGTCAGATCCGCCTCTCAAGTCCGTTTTCCAGTTCTGACTGAGAGGCAGCGTGCAGAATAGCTCCCTATAAATAAATGGACTGTTGTAAGGTTATTGCCCTTTCCTAGTGTTACATCAGGTGCTTCGTTGCCATAGTGACAGCAATTAGCAAGGACTCGGGCGGGCTGTTGAATACAAGCCTGTCCCTTGTACCCATGGCAACCAAGGTCAGGCGCGAAACACACATCTGCTTTTCATTGCTAACCCGCTTTCAGCGTGCACTTAAGCTAGAGGGTTAAGGGAGCATTAGGCTGTGTGGGAGGCCATATCCAAAATGTTGTGGCACAGTGAGGTTTATGACTTTTATTTAGACTCTGATTAAAGCAGTAATTAGAAAACAAAATGGAAGTCTTAATATTATCGACGGAAAAGCATTATAAGCACACGCTGCCATCTTCGAGTTAATTATGAGTTTAGAAAGGTAAGTATTAATTGCCAATGACCTAAAGAACCACTTTAACAACAACTTCTGTTGTTTCTAACCTTTTGAATCCACCCTTGTGATATTTTGTCTATTATTCATTTTGTTTATTATAAAATCAAACCATCCCGTTAGTCAGGATGATTATTTTGGGATTTGACCCATATGATCAGGCCCAGGGTGGTGGTTGTTGTTTTTTTTTTCCCTTTCCATAATCATGTTTTTAAGGTTTTATCATACAGGTGATTATTGTTGCCTTTTCAGGCCGCTGCCATCTTCAAACTAATAATGTTTATAGCAGAGCAGCAGCTAAACAGCACTGACCCCACAGAACCTTGTTAGATTTGTCCATATATTGTTGGTTTCCAAAAGTGGATAAAAAAACGTTATTTTTTAAATCAATTTAAGCAGAAGAATAATATTCGTAGTGAAGCCCTGTTTTTGTACAAGTACAAGAGTAAAGTCACAATTAGAACAATTGTCCAAACTAATGACCTCAGTAGCAAATTGTAGTTTTGTTCTTTCACTGGTTACTTTTTTGAGTTGGTAGTAAATAAGCAATTAAATCATTATATGAAAAATCTTACAGGCCTCTGTCTAGTTACAGTAGTAATGTCTATAAGAACAAGGCCATGTTATACAAGCATAGAGTTTTGCAAGTACATACGGCTTCTAAATTCCAGTCATGACTTTAGGCATAATAATTGGTCTGTGTATTACGACTATTCGTTTTTGGGTTTTTCCTCTCTTTGTTATGACTGAGGCTTTCTGCTGTCACCTGTAACTGAAATATGAAACAAGCCATAATCTGGATGCATTCACAGGCTGCTGCTGTCATCAAATAAATCGCCATCATAACAGGACCAAATCCTACAGTGAATAACCTTTACCACATTAAAAGCTCTTCATGTTCTCTGATTTGATTCTGGTGGTCAGGTTGCTGTCATCGTGGTGTTTTACATGTCCTCCCTGTGCTAGGAATGCTTTCTGTAAATTCACGTTTGGTTTTTGTTTTATGTTTTCTCTCCAGACACACTTCAAAAATATTGAGAGATGAAAGATTGATTAGCAATACAAAATTGTGTGCGTGTGTGTGTGTGTGTGTGTGAGTGACTGACTGACTGACTGTATGTGTGTGTGAGTGTATGCTACCGGTCAAAAGTTTTAGAACACCCCAATTTTTGATGATGGATGAAGATGGCAAAATAAGAAAAAGAGGCTTGCC
>JAOUQX010000003.1:5103543-5121453 GCA_028566295.1 Liobagrus marginatus
TTTGCTTCAGACAATTATTATCCCTGGACTAATACAAACCCAGTTTGCCTGAAATGCTTCGGGGTATAAAATTGAAAATGTTTAATGAAAAACGGAAGTCATTATATGAAGCAAACTGTCCAGGGTGTATCCCGCCTCACACCCCAAGTTAGCTGGGATATGCTCCAGTTCTTCCGCGACCCTGAACAGGATCAACGCTAGATAATTAATGAATTAAAGAAATAACGAATTAATGAATGAATTAATTAATGCTCGACGATCAGATTCAGGAAAGTCTCATAAAGGAACCAATTTTACGAACTGTAACCTCATCCTAAATGTATGGCGTTCCCCCCAGCCGTATTCTATTAAATCCCGCGTCCTGTGCTAGGATTGGCTAATAATCCTTCTTCATAGGCAGTTCACCAATGATAGGAAGAAAACTCTGGCTACTAGCCAATGATATCGTAGGAGGCGGGAACACGGAATACGGGTGGAAAGGAAACAGTTTGTGCCTTTTGAGAAAAAAGATGGAGTCTGAAAAAGTAAGATGTTCATTTATTATAGATTCTTGCACATAACAGTTTGCCACAATTTACAGCGTAGTAGGTAAAGTCGACTTTTAACAGACAGTAAGAAATATGTTCTTAAAATGTGAATGTTTTAAACATCAAATAGTAAAAAATGTTTGAAGAAAACTTTTCTGGTGATATGCGTGATTTAGCTTTTTTTTTCTTCAGCTAACGCTTGTAGCATCCGAGCTAACAAAGTTAGAAGCTACACTATGTCTAACTGTTGTAAAAAATAAAAATAAAAAAAGAGAAAAAAGATAGCAGTGCTCGTTTTCGAAGCGTTTTTCTTGTTCCTTGTTGCTATGTCCAAAAAATACTCTCAATGCTGTGTCTTTTTTTGCAGTTTTCTTAAAAAGTTAAACGACGTTAAAAAAGAAACTTAAAAGATTACTTTAGTTAACAAGCAAACGTAAAACTGCAGCAGCCAACCAAAACAGCTCTTATTACAACGTAATAATAATAATGATAATAATAAAAAGAAGAAGAAAAAACATAATTAGAAAGTTAATTTTGTCAATTAAATTGCCATTGCGAGAAAAAATTGCAACATTTCACGTATAAAGTGAATTGTGGGCAAAATGCAGATTCTACATAATACTTAAAGTACAAAACTGGTTTCATACCATAAAATGGATATAACGTGTTCAAATTGGTCAGACAGCCATTTTTTGGTTGAGCCTAAAGTTATTTTGCTTAGCACTAAATGTAGTTACATTTACAGCATTTGGCAGAGTCTTTTATCCAGAGCGACTTAGCAGTTGAGGGTTAAGGGCCTTGCTCAGGGGCCCAGCAGTGTTAGCATGGTGGTGATTGGAATTGAACCTCAGCCTTCAGATCAGCAGTCCAACCCTTTAAAAGCTGAACTACCACATCCCTTATAATGCCCTTATAATCCCTTATAACGCTTTCTTATGTGTACTGAAGATTAAAGCCACTTAGTATCTCCCACAGAAATGTATTTGCTTTAAATGTAATCGAATTTCAATGCTTTTTTCTTTCAGTGATATTTCAAAGTAAAAGCAAATTAAATGCAGGATCTTGAGCACTGCTGTGCTGTAGAGGTCATGTCTCCCAAAGTTGCACATCAGCAGGGCAAGGTAGAGGACACGCCGGTGCAGGTGGCAGTGCGAATACGCCCTCTGCTCCCTAAAGAAATCCTGCACAGCCATGAGAGCTGCATCACCGCACTGCCTGAGGATAAAAGGGTTACTCTCGGCCATGATCGCCACTTCAACTTTGACTTTGTTTTTGAGGAAAACGCAGTCCAGGAGGACATATATTCAGCCTGTGTCCAGCCCCTGATTGAAGCCTTTTTTCAGGGTTTTAATGCCACCGTCTTTGCTTATGGTCAGACAGGCTCAGGCAAAACCTACACGATTGGAGAGACTAATATATGTAAGTCATTTTTTTCTGCCTTTGCACTGCAGTTTGCATTCGTGTCTCGGGTGGGTCAATAGATAAATTGACATATAATTCAATTCAATTCAACTTTATTTGTATAGTGCCCTGAACAATAGACGTTGTCTCAAAGCAGCTTTACAGAACATACAAAATAATAAATCAGATTTTTTTAAATGAATATGTATATGCATATTTATCTCTACCAATGAGCAAGGCTGCTGCAACGGTGGCAAGGAAAAACTCCCTAAGAGTATATTAGGAAGAAAACTTGAGCGTAACCAGACTCAAGGGGAAACCCATCCTCATCTGGGTGGCATATAATGCATCATCTTACAAATCGTATGATGCATGGCCTGTTTCTGATCATATAATGCAAAACCGTTGAATTCTTAATTCTGATTGGTTAACAACCTAAACAACGTTTATTAATTTTATGTAACCACAGCTTGAACAGTAGACAACTCATAAGTTTACATTAATTTGATAAAATCTTCTGTGAAGAGATTTTATAAAGGAGTCTTCAGTGTTAGTGCCTTCTTATAGTCCGAGGTAAAGCTGTAGTTTGCCGGGATATCTCTATGAGCTCTGTTTGTATATGCGTTGTCTGTTTTTATTACTTATATATATCCAATCGGTGGATTATTCTTAGCACAGAGCAGTCTGTCCACTTTATTGTCACTCTAGAAGTCCAAGAACCAGGTTTTGATTGTTGTTTATAGGATAAGTTAGTTGATGATCCTCCGTACAGGAGTAAAACAGGTTGAGTAACTTTGATTGATTAGTAGTTGGCCTCTAAGAGTGAGATCCAGGTGGACTGATACACTGTATAGTAAGATGAGCAACAAATAAGAACTGTACTACATACAGCTGTACCTGTATGATTTGTTTCCATGATAAAATAATCCTGTGTATCTACGCATACCAAAAAAATTCATTTTCACCCTCACATATTTCCTGCAAGAACTTTTGACACGTTTGTACGCCTCAGTCTCATATAAAAAAAATTGTTTCTCATGACAACTGTGGCGTTATTGTGTTTTATCAAGGCCAGCGATTTTCTGGGTTTGAAGATGGTTGCTTGCTTCTTGTTAACATCTTACGAGTTCACACACATTCGGGATGCCAACGACACTTCCCCCGGTGCAGCTGTCACTGTGTGAACGCCCAGCCCCTCTTGCCATCTGAGATCTTGCGTTTTGGCAATTGGCTGTGGAGAGCGATTATGAACCCACTGCTGTTTTTTTGGCTGCAGCCTCCTTCGGCGATGACGAGCAAGGAATCATTCCCAGAGCAGTAGCTGAGATCTTCAAGCTCCTGGATGAGAATGACCTCAGCGACGTGTCTGTCAGAGTGTCCTACCTCGAGGTTTACAAAGAAATCTTCAGAGACCTTTTGGAGGTGGAGACAGCAAGCAAAGACATTCATATCCGGGAAGATGACAAGGGCAGTATAGGTGAGGAGCTTAAGTAAGCTCAGGGTTTGCTGTGAAATGCCATGTATAGATTTGCACAGCTATTTAAATGTCAGTTTGTCTGCGGTTAATATTTTTGAGTATGCACCCCAAATATATAAGCAAGCAGTAATACGAGTTCAAAAATAGAGAATATTGCCATGACAGGTTCATTAAAAAAATCATTGTGAATTTTCTTAGCGTATATATTTTATATGTTTTAAGTTTGCATAATATGGTATGAAATTGGCATTTAAAGATGTCAATCACTCAGAATCAGGATGTACTAAATTCGTTTGCTTGGAATTCTCTTCATGAAGAGAATTCAAACATTAATGGGATTAATTTCGCCTAAATAGAGAATTTATGGATGCCTTTGTGGCTTGTTTATGAAAACCGTGTGCCCACGGTTGCTGGTGAGAACTCTGCAGGCAGTTCTCATTTCTTGATACATATCCAATTAATAGATCTTAAATTAGCCTGCTTCTTTATATAGGAAATTGTAGCACTGATTACATTTTACTCATAATTCCATGTGATTAAAAAGCGTTTATTTGCCCCATTGGATATAAGCGAAAACCTCCTATGCCTTTCACTTCCTCCCAAAAACATAAATCCGAACTAGTGAAATGCACTTGAAAGACACATGTTTGGCAGGTATAATTAACAGTACATTTATTTTTGTCATACAGTTGTTTGGCAGTGAGACCCGAAGGCAATTTAATCTGAATTTATTTCAGTTATGTGGCCCGTTAGTAACTTGAATTAATCCTCAAGTCTAAACATGCTTGAGGAAGAGTAAATGCAATTCAGCATTAAAAGCCAAAAAAATATTACATGTTTAATTAAACATTAAACCATATTACATCATAACATTTATTCATCTGAAATAATGATATCAGCTTTTAATTTTTTTAGAATTACTTCGTTTTATTATTGCCCAGATCCAGTGGCAGTATTCTGTGACTTTTGTAGACCAAAGTTCAAAGTTTATTTGTCACATGTACATCATACATAGTACAACATACAGTGAAATGCTTTGACGACTGACCGAGATGCAGCCAAATCCATTCTTTCAACATTTTTAATCATAAGTCTGCTTTGCATGTACAAAAAAATGTTTTTTTTTTTCCATAGTTCTTTCTGGAGTGAAAGAATATGAAGTCGAGGGGCTTGATGAAGTCCTGAGTCTTTTAGAATCTGGGAACACAGCCCGGCACACAGGAGCCACTCAGATGAATCCTCACTCCAGCCGCTCTCATACCATCTTTACCATGCTGATGGAGCAGAGACGCGGTGGTTCTCGGGCTGCCGGCAGAAATTCACAAATACTATCCTCTAAATTTCACTTTGTGGATTTGGCTGGATCTGAGCGAATCCTTAAAACTGGCAACACTGGAGAGCGACTTAAAGAGAGCATTCAGATCAACAGTGGACTTCTTGCTCTGGGAAATGTAATCGGGGCACTGGGGGACCCAAAAAGGAAAGGAAGCCATATTCCTTACAGAGACTCCAAAATCACAAGGTATGAAGCCTGCTTTCAAATCAATTTATACAGTACATCCCAAATAAAGCCTTCTTGTACAGCAGTTTTTGTACAAGTACAGTCTTTTTTTGTGATTTGCAGCGTTATAGAATATTGTTAACACCTTTTGTTGTCAGTTTTTATCTGTTTTTAACTGAAAGAATGATAAAATTCAAACGCAAATGTTGACTTTTTTTTTCTCAGAATTTTAAAAGACTCTCTTGGAGGCAATGCCAAAACACTAATGATCGCCTGCATCAGTCCCTCGTCCTCTGATTTTGACGAAAGTCTTAACACCCTCAATTACGCAAAACGCGCAAGCAACATTCAAAACAGGGCCATGGTGAACTGCCACGGGGAGCCAGATCGGGTGGAAAGTCTGGAACTCCAGATCAAAGCTTTAAAGCGAGCCCTGGAGAACCGGCAGCGCTCTGAGACCCGAATCCTTGCTCGGTCGGAGCCCGAACGACGGTTACGTTCTCTTGAGCCAGATGTGAGCAGGTTGCAGGCGGAGAGCACCCACTATAGAACGTGCACAGACGACGCCTACAGGTTGCTGATGGAGCTGCAGGGGGAGGGAACGCTAAACCCGAGCCAGCTGATGCGTGTGAAGGAGTGGCTTTGCGTCGTAGAGGAGGAGCGCAGCGGTTTGAGTACAGCCTCAGAACTGGACAGTGGCATTGAGAGCAGTTCTACTGAGGACCCCACTGCACTGAAAAAGAGACGGGAGCTTCTAAAGTGTCAGGTGGGTGACCTGACAGTACAGTTTTATTCAGATATTGACCATAAATACACCCAGAGGCCTAAATTCATTACTGTACCTGCTCCAATGACTTTGTTTCTTTAGTTTATTCATATTTCTTAAAAGAATGCGGTTTTAACATGGGAAAAGACAATCACCCTGTATTCATGTACAGTGAGATACAAGCAGGCAGGCAGAGCGGCACAGATGGAGTCACAGGCAGTGTGACTTGCATGCTAGACCCTGAGAAATCATTACGCCTGTGGTGCCTGTCAGCATTGCAAAGTTCAATTAACGGTGCAAAAGCCATGCTAAATGCATAGCAGACTAAAGTTAATGATCTTTCTTAGATAATAATGTAATAATGATAAGATGATAATGATAATAATAAAATCATCATGGAGGTTGTAAAATGCGAGCTACCATGTGAGTGATCTAATTTCTTTATATAGTTTAGTGGCATGCTAATTCACCTCTGATGTGCGTTAGACTGAATTTAAAAATGTCAGGGTTAGGGTTAGGGTCACTGACATTAAAAGTCACTGACATTTCTAAACCAAGTTGACGTGTTTACGTTTTACTAAAAACAATTTATTAAAGATGGCCTTGGAGTTAATTTAACTTTTCCGTCATTTAATTTACAAAGTTTTTTCATGTTGGGGACATACTCAGAAACAAGAAGACATTTAATCAATTTGTTGCCTTGTTTGAAAATAAAACCCCGATCATTTACATTTTCTTTATTGCATAACCCATGTTTTAATTTGCGTACATGTTACTGTTGCGCAGGAGCCAGAATTGAAAGAAGAGTGGAACAGGGAAAAGGAGAACTACATTTCTCAGCTGCAAACACAAATCCAGCGATTAGAGCAGGAAAACACAGACTTCCTTGCTGCACTGGAAGATGCAATGGAACAGTACAAACAGCAGGTTTGAGAATTTTTGTGCATTTGTCTTATATCGAAGGGAAAACATATTAGTATTTGTAAATATAGAGGTAAAAAAATTAATGGCAATATAGCTCAATTTCAAGCATTGGCTTTGGTCTCCTAGAGAGATAGGCTTCAGGAACAGCAGGACCACATAGAGGAGCTGCACTGTCTTCTGGCTCATCCAGGGATGGGGCTGCTGCAGATGACACAGAGACCCCACACTGCACCCATTAACCCATCACAGCAAGCTAGCCTTTGCCCAGGCCACTTGACACCTTTTTGCAGTGAAGAGGCCAGGGTGAGCTCTGCACGACATGTAATTTATTATCCTTCTAGTAAAAACCAGGCAGTAAAAAAAATATTACTTGTCTCAGTTGGTGCATTAAATTGAGGGCAAGCAGTTGGCATTAAACCTGGAAATATTTGAGGTCTTCAAAATGTACCATTGTAGCGCAATATTAAAGGCATAGCGTCCATGTTATATTCGTCATGTGTTATACATCATTATATGGCTTTTTGTCAAAATACCCTCCTGCACCCACTCAGTGTGGAATGCAGTATCAATTAATTGTATTGAGATGCAATATGATAATCTTCTCTAAATCTATGCCTTATAGTGTGTTTTGCAATTAAAATCAATGTTCTCTTTATTCTGTGCTTTCAGACGGGCCTGAGTGTTTCCACAGACAGGCATTCCTTTTCTGAGCAAGCCCATTGGGACAAAGAGTACGAGCCCTGTGGAGAGGACAGAGAAGGCGAGAACGCTCCCAAACGAGGAGTCAAAGACAAACGCAAGTAAGGACGGTACTCTAAATCTTGCTACTTATCTACAAATAAGTTGATTCTCTTAGAAGAAACAGTAATGTTGACATTTTGTGAATCATAGCACATTTGTGCTTGCTTCTAACTGCAAATAAGTGGTGGCAGTGTAACCCCTGCTGTTTATAGTAAACACACACTCCAACAGAGCATCTGCAAGTCATTCGTTTTAAAGGTACTGAACGGAGTTTAAAGTTTTTTTGCAAACTACTAGTTGGAGTGAGGGATTATGGTGCATGATTGTAGCCATATTCCACTAGGGAGGGGCATTTATAGACACCATAACAACAGACGGTATCTTAAGATAGAGCAAGATAGGAACTCACTGGTAGTTTGAACACATGGGAAAAGAAGGAGGTAGGGAATTGTGCAGAAACTTGCTGAACTGAAATGTAGTAGGCAGAAAAGTGAAAGGTGATTCTATAGTTGTTATTTCAAGTTATTTAAAGATGGTGGACGTGACAAACACTTGCACACACTCCACTCCAATGTAATGATTGCTTGAATGATTACAGGACATAGTATTTGCTTTGCTGAGTAGTGAAGTCATTGATGTAAGCATAGCTTTAATTCTTTGTAAGTAGTTTTATTCTGTATTCATACTGTATGCTTTTTCTATAGATGCATGAACATTACCTGGTCTAAGAAGGATGCACTATTACCGGGATCACCCAGAAGAGCTAGGGGAACCCTGTCTCAAATGCTGGTACCTGGCCACCCTCCAGGATTACACTACAGCCGAAGGACATGTAAGTTCAGCATTGAAAAATGGTTTTGAGTATTGTCACCTGGAATGATATAATTGCCCTTGGTAGATATACTGTAGGTTAAAGAATTCTTAATGTTCATTTTGTAACACATTCATAACAGTAAGGCCATTCTCAAACAAAATCTGAAAGAAATGTATATATTAAGTTAATTGAATGCTTTGTATTTTTTTTACTTACTGTAATTAGGGGTCAAGGCCAGCAGGGGCGAGACCCGTATTGTATTCGTTCTCAGAGTTATGTAATATTGATTTTTGCTCTCCTCTGTGTTCCAATGTAAAGCACAATTTGTTCTAAGCAAAAAATTATGAAATGTGGCGTGCCACGAGAACACAATATGATATGATACCAGCCCAACTTTGAGGTTTCTAGGTCCAACGAGTAGAAAGTTATTAAATAATAACTCCATTATAATTCCAAAGATTGGAAATGTTGAAATAAAACCACGTCACTATTAAACTCCACTATGTCGTCGCAGCGTCACCACGGTAACTTAATCCAGCACTAAAGGTAAATACAGCAGCGTTCCAGTGTATAAACCAAGTATGCATTTTGTCTACAACGCGCTATAAACGTTAACAAATAACCAGGAAGATCTTACAATGCTTAACGTAAGAAACGTTTAACCTGGTTTAATCTTATTGCCACATCCTGGTCGCGAGCCGAATTAAATCTTAAATATGGGTTATTATATGGTAATATGAAATTATATTGGTGGAAATAATGATAGACTATAATTATAAACTTTTAAATATTTTATATTTCACAAATATTTACTATAACTTTTTAAAGCAGTCTCCTTGTTGTAATATGAATTTATTTGTATAAATATGAGGTGATACATAGGCCATATGTGCTATTGTCATGGGAATAATACACAAATGAAATAAAGATCCAAAAAATGTACATTTCTAAGTCATAGACATTCATAAATTATGCACTTGCTCTTAAACATAGCTATACATTTTAAACTGCACTGTTTAGACCATAGTTGAAAAGTTGGCCTCCTGAAACAAACAGTTCCTAGCTCTTTGTATAGACACTAAATGTGTTTTGTGTTGATAGCTAACAGCAGTATAGTGGAGAGTTCAGTGCTGGAGAGTCTAAGAGGCTGTATGTGGGAGATGGGTTCTGAGAAAGGGTTTCTCATTGCCCAGCAGAAGATCAGAGAGCTATCTGTCACTATCCGGATGAAGGAGGATCTCATCAAGGAGTTGGTCAAAACAGGTCATTTTGATTAACCAGTTACAACAGTGTGTGTCATGTTAAATTCTAGAATCTTGTGAACCGCTTGCGAAAATATACCATGTGTCCCAATGCTGAATCAAAATCACCTGGCATGAAGTAAAAGGTGTATAGTTTTTAAAGAAGGAAATTCTTTCTGTGGCTTAACTAAATGTTTAAGCACAATTTGCTGATGTTTTTTCCCCCCCTGCTCTTGTTTTGGTGTTTGATCAAGTGTACACAGATTTGATCGTTGCTCCTATATTTCTTACTATGACTAACTGCCCTTTTTTGGTGTGCTCACAGGGAAAGATGCCCAAGCCATGAACAGGCAGTACAGTCGAAAGGTGGCTGATCTAGAACAGGAGGCTGAACAGGCAAGGGCGGAGCTCACCGATGCCCACAGACAACTGCAGGAGCTGGAAGTGCAGGGCAGCCGAGATGCTGCTCATCGTTCTAAAGCACAGGAGTGCAGGAGAAAGATTGCAGCTGCACAAAGCAAAGTGCAGGTCAGTCTCTTACTTGTGTTTCTGCGATTTAAAAGTAGGATGCTGTGTAAGTGAACATTTGAGAAACAGCATTTTGAGTGTAAATTGGGTTGTTATTACATTTGTTATGTAATTTAACTCTATTTAATCTAATTTATACCGCCTTACAGATGGTCTTTTAATTGCCTGGTTATTAAAATACAATCTAGCTGTGTTAAGAAGTCTTATAAAGATCGGTCAACAGGCAAGCCTGCTTCAGAAGACTACAGAAAAAATGGCAGTAACAGACTCATCTTTGGAGCTTTTCTGCAAGTTACTGTATGTTAGTTGTATGTATCTGCAGTAATTTCTGTTTGTTTTGTTGAGTTCTCCACTCTATACAATGCTGGATTTGTTTGATTAAATCTCACTGCCAGTTTGTTGCTTACTTTTAATTTGTGGGCTTTGTCACCTATTGAATCTATTTACCAACATAACAGCCTATATTGCTGGACCAAAGGTCACACGTTTTTTATCTTGACAATTAAATATGAAGGGAGCAGAGGCTCTTTGCTTTTTACTGGAGGGTTAAAAGGTTTATTTCCCAGTAGAGCATTAAGACAGTGGGGCAAAGCATGTTAGGCCTGTAGCTATAACCTTCCTTTCACCATTAATTTGTCTTTAATAGATTGTCCTCAGGCACTTGGGCAAGGAGGGTAATCCAGAATTGCAAGAGCTTTAGAGTACCTCCAAGAACACTAATGTCACATTACAAAAGTTAAAACCTTGCACTGCATGGTGTTCTCTGGATAAAATGGATTTAACTTTTCCTATAACACACATCTGCATATGTTAATAATTCTTTAACATGTGCTGACCCTATGGTAAAGAAAACCTGTTTTAGAGAATCTCTCGACAACTAAGTTCTAATTTTTTTTATTTATTCAACCACATTTTACACACCTGATGAAATCTGCATGTGTGGAATCTGGTAGCCTAGGACATGATTTTGACAGCCCAGCTGTAGTGTACAAATGACTGGATGATGCTTTATATCTTTATACATGTTGTATACTTTGCTTTCGCTGTCTTCCTTTTTACTTTCTTTCTTGCATGCATGTCTGTGCCGATTTTATTTAGCCTATTGGATATTTTAGCCTTTTTTCTTTATCGGGATATCAATTTGGAAATATTGGATTTACCAAATGTATGGCACCATCTTGTGGGTGTTTGGAGAATCCCGTGTAAGTCCGTCATAGTGACAGTGCTTTTTCATTGTATCGTATCCGGTCTACCTGTAAATGGAGTTACAGCAGTTACTAGGGATGCGCCAGTTTAATCGGCATCGGCCGATAATCACATTTTATGACTCGATTGGTACTCTCTAAACGTGGACGATCTTTGGATTTAATGTTTTTGTCTTATATTACACAACTTGACATGCATAAACTTATTATCGTTTAGTACATGTATAACTTGTACATAAATTGTATTTTGCATTACATTTATGCAAACACGGCTTAATTATTACAGGAATTGTATCAATTTTGCATACATTTTTGTGTATTCATTCGTATAACAAAATGAATACATAAATCTTCCAATTCAGTTGTAAAGACATGTTTTTGATTGACTGGGCATTCGCTTATTGTTTCTTATGTGACAATTATATCAATTGAGGTTATACACACAGCTGAAGTCTTACACATCAAACACACCCATGACTACAGATTGCAGTTAATTGATGCTTTTGGCATATGCTGTTCCATGCACAGGCATACGGTAGGGTATTTGTTACAAGATCCTGTTTTTACTTTCTGCCTGCCAGGATTTCTTTTTCTTGGCAATGTTGGCACTCTGGTTATAGACTTTTTTGTGTGTCTATAATGGTGACAGAGATTATCTGTGCTTTAGAGCCTATAGCATGTGTTTTGTTAAATGGCTTTATGTGTCTGATTTAAGATTTTCTGGCCAAAGAGCATCCAATATATAATATATCCCATATAATATGCCCCAATATATTGTTCGATATTTGGCACATCAACTAGCAACCTTAAACTCCAGCACAGACAGTTTTGTTTCACACGGTTGCAGGTGCTGAAGCAACGGCAGCGGGACACTGTCCAGTTGGCCTCTCTGTCAGTACAAAGTGAACGGCGTGTGCAGGAGCTGGAGAGGAGCGTGCAGAGTCTGCGCCAACAGCAGGACCAGCTACAGCGACGCCTCCGAGAGGAGAGTCAGCAGAAAAGAAAGCTGGAGAGTGAGATGCAAAGAGGCAAACACCGTGTAAAGGTGAACACGTCAGTCATGTTATTTTTCAGTCTTATCCCAACCACCCGTGTTTCTCATGATCACTCACCTGACAGCTAATTCTGATATTGTTAGAGGAGATAATGCAGTGATGCCCTGCCCCCACACAATTCAAGTCAAGCAACAACTTACAGCCAGTCTGCAATTAAAATGTGTTTTGTATTGTTAAATATTGGCATCCTAAATTGTATCAGAAGTGGAGAAATTTTCAGATTAGAGTCTATGCCGCCCTGTTTTTGTTTTTTTTTAGGAGCTGGAAATAAAGAACGAGCAGCAGCAAAAGATTCTTCGGATTAAGACAGAAGAAATCGCTGCCTTCCAAAGGCAAAGGAGGAGTGGCAGTAATGGCTCCGTTGTCTCGCTAGAGGAACAGCAGGTACACAACTGGGTAGATTACCACACAACCAGTGTTATCACAACAAAAATGTCACTTTTTAAAAATCAATCTTAATCTTGTGTGATTTTTATTTAGTTGTGTTTAATAATGGTCAGAATCAATGTTACTGTCTCATGGCTTGTTACAGCATGTTTTTACTAATCTTTTACTCATTCTTGGACTGATATTTCTGTTTGTGTTGATAACTGTTATTTCTGTCTTCATTAACTTCATCATTAATGCTTCGTTATGTTTTCAAGTCCATTAACATGATTTTAGACAAAGGTGTGTCAATCTTTAAACTGTCAGTCTCTTTTTTCACTCGTTATGATCTTCCGAGCAGAAGATAGAAGAACAAAAGCGCTGGCTAGATGAAGAGATGGAGAAGGTTCTGGACCAGAGGCGAGGTCTAGAAGACCTGGAGGGTGAGTTGACCAAAAGAGAACAGATCCTTGCCAAGAAGGAGGCATTGCTTTTAGAGCGTAGTGGCCTTGAGACCAAAAGACTTCAGTCCAGCCAGGTATGTCTGACTCCGTTCATCCAGTGTATGATTTGATACAAAACTGTCCTTGCAGTCTTCATTCATATTTCCCTATAAAACTCTTTCTATCATAAAAAAGCAATCTGATTTTTTCAAGTGTTAAACCTACTGAAGACCCTATAGCTAAGTTACCTTCTTAAATATACACAATGCAATCGTTTAGTATCAAGCAGAGACATTATTGCTGAAGCAGCATATATTAATACTTCTTAATAGTCTAGCATGCTCATTCAACAGGCTCTTAGTAAGGACCTGGCGACACTGTCGAACCGTATTGAGTCGCTGGAGAGAGAGCTGAGCGAACGGAACGGCCAGCTGCGTAGTAGCAGTGCTCAAGACTCCGAGCACATTCGCCAAGAGATCTCGAACCTGCGTCAGGAGAAAGAGCAGCTCCTCAAACAGAGAGTAGAGTTAGACGACAAGCTCCGTCAGGGTAGCCTGCTGTCTCCTGAGGTGGGTCCACTGCATAGGCACTGCTTTATCAACTATATTAATTGTACAAAAAAATTCAGTTGCTGACTTAATTACTCATTGCATCCTTCTTTCACTCTCTCTCTCTCTCTCTCATGCTCGTTCTTTGTTAATAGAATTCCATAGTTACTTATATTAACATCACATAAAAATAAGTGAAGCTGTACTGATATGCTAAGCTCATGCTAAGGGCCAAAAGACCTTTTTTATATTAGCATACTTAGTTGTCCTTCAAAATTTAAGGATGTAACTATAAGGGAATGGTAATTTCTTTTTTAACTCTTCCTAACTGTTATGTTACAACTGTATTGTTATAGTCCAAATCATGAGGGCTTTGTATACTACAGTTTATGTAAACTCGATGTTACATTATGTAGGAAAGCCCTCTTTTGCACATATTATCATGACAATAGCAATGCCTAAATTGCTTTTGAATTGGGTTTTTTTCCCACCAATTTCTAACCGTTATGCAAAAAGGTGACAACTTTTTGTAGGTAAAAATGTAGGCTTTGTTTGTTTTGTTTTATATTGTTTTCATCTGTGGTGCCAATTTACTGTTAATATTATTTGAACTTTTAAAACTAAGCAGTGGTCACTAGTCTATTTACAATGCTTGCCAAAAGCAGTATGCAACAAGAAACATGATCAAACTCACTCCAGGTATCAGTACCTCCAGATTTTTTAGGTGCATTGTTACGTGAAAATTACAGGATTATATGAGAATTGCACAACATTGCACACGGTGTGAAACAGTTTACCCCTGCTGTTTATAAAGAACATCTGGGAATTGCTTTGCGCTGTCTTTTTGCAGTAATTTTTGTGGGAGATAGTCACATTACGTGTCTGCAAAGTCTTAAAAATGAGAAACGAGGTAGTGCGTTTGGTGACATTCTGTTCACGTTTTGTGCAACACTTTACAATGGATTTTGAAAAAAAAAAAAAAAAGTAGTGGTGATTGGATAAAATTGCATTGCCTGCCGCACACAATTCACTGGGATCGTTTGAGTTTGCCTTAATAGTCTTTGCCTTAATTGCCTTAAAAAGCAAAGCATCACCATCACCTCTCTTTTACAGAAAGACTTGAGAGCTTTAGGTTTATTTTGCATTAGAGGATTGAAAGTGTTTACCAATTGTATCTAGAACCACAATCTCAACACCCCATTAGATCTGATTGCTTCAGCAAGTCCCCAGAAAGTCTTTGTGCTTTTCAAATATTTTTTTGATATGGTATCCCCTCTAAATGCTTACATTTCCAAATGGTCTTGTAGGAGGAGCGGACGCTGTTTCAGCTCGACGAGGCTATAGAGGCGCTGGACGCTGCCATTGAGTACAAGA
The DNA here is from genome assembly GCA_028566295.1 of Liobagrus marginatus. NCBI lineage: Eukaryota > Metazoa > Chordata > Actinopteri > Siluriformes > Amblycipitidae > Liobagrus > Liobagrus marginatus. Next base: position 5,118,455 of record JAOUQX010000003.1, read on the forward strand.
ACGAGGCCATCACCCAGCGGCAGAGGCAGCTGAGGGAGTCCGGTAGCATGCTCACTCAGTGGGAGATGAACCTAATGGCCAAACTCACCTATTTGTCTGCCTCTGAGACACGCGCTTTGCTCTGCAAGTACTTTGATAAGGTCTGCACATTTTTTATTTATTGACATTAGAGCATATTTTTTACTTTTTCTTTTAGATATGTGTTGTTACATTAATATGATAATAATAATAATAATAGAAATAGTAACAATAAATATAGCTGCAAGCAACAATTATTAAGGTCAAGCCCAATTTGTAGTCTTTGTAGTAATAAAGGATTTAGATAACACTTATATAATTAATAAGTATAATTATAAGTAATATTATATTATAATTAATTATTATAATATTATAATAAGAAATAACTATTAGCATGTGACGTACGCGCTAAACTAAAGCTCTGAGCTAAAGCTTAATCCATAACTTAAATACACGTTAAATACACGTTATAACTAAATGGAATAACTTGTTAATTTTATCCTACCGTCTTCCTGGTTATTTGTTAACGTTTATAGCGCGTTGTAGACAAAATGCATACTTGGTTTATACACTGAAACGTTGCTGTGTTTAACTTTAGTGCTGGATTAAGTTACCGTGGTGACGCTGCAACGACATGGTGGAGTTTAATAGTGACGTGGTTTTATTTCAATATTTCCAATCTTTTATATTAAATAACTTTTGACTCGTTGGTCCTAGAAACCTCAAAGTCAGCAGGGTACCGTATCATATTTTGTTCTCTTGGCATGCCGAATTTTAACTTCAGATTGGAAAGCATTGAAGAGGGAAAATAAATATGACGTAACTTTGCGAAAGAATACAATAGGGGTCTTGCCCCTATGGGGCTTGACCCCTCATAATAATAGAATCGGTACACTTCCCCTTTTTCCTTATTTTTCCTATGTTTTCTGTTAATTATTGTGTAGGTGGTGTCTCTGCGAGAGGAAGAGCGGAGGCTGCAGTTGGCTTTGGCTGAGCTAGAGATGCGTGTGGAGGAGCAACAACATCTGGTGGGGTGGTTGGAAGCAGCTCTGCAACGACAGCAACTAGATACGGACCGCCGGCTTACACAGCAACAAAAAGAGCACGAAAGGAACATACAGCTCCTGCTGCAGCAGTGCCGAGGTGACTGGAAAACCCATTTGTTTATTTATCCAATAAAAGATCATTGACATTGTCTATAATAAGAAAGCAGTGTTTAGATTTCCAAGGTTATTTAAGTAGGGTTAGTTTATGAGCAGTGTCCTTTTTTTTATAATACTTTTGTACATGTTACTACTACTACTACCACTATGATCTTTTTTATTATTATTTTGCCAGGAATGAGGTGTGTAATGGAAAGTGTTTGTTGCCTACAAAAATGACTACAAAAACATTCAGAAAACAAATACAAAACATTGAACTTTGCTAATTAGCCACGCTTGGAAATTACTTTAGCAGAATATTCTAATTGGTTTAATTGTACCAATTGTTTATGCTTTCATTACTTTTAGCTGCATATTATGTACCATAAAAACAAATCAGAATTGAGCAATACTCATTTTTATTTTCCTTTAAGATTTTATAATCACAAAGTTCATTATACACATTAGCAAACAATAACAAATACTTTATATTTGTTCAGGATTATGGTCCAGTGTAAGAGACATTTTCCTTGTTGGGTTTTTGTTCTCCAAGGTTATCATTCAGAATGTGGACATAATATACCTACATATAAATGAAACAAGTCTTACCGGGCTTCTTTCACAGACCAAATGGATGAAGGTCTGGCTGGTAGACAGCGACAGTATGAGAGATTGATCCACAACCTCAGCAAGGAACTGAACTTGTGCAAGGCAGCCAATCAGGAGCTCAACAACAAAATACGGGACTTGTGCGGACTTGGAGATCAGAGCAAGAGTAAGCCTTTAGTTAAATGTCGTAATTCCATTATTCATTTTCCCCATAATATATATCAGTAATGCACACTGAGAATGTTCTAAATCACTACATATTGAGCAACAGCTAGTTTCATGTATGTAAACATTAGGTTATAAATTGGTTATATATTATTATAAATCATCAGTTGTGATTGTGATCAGCTTTAACAGCGTAACATGCCTGGTTTTCGTTGCAGGTGGATTAGACAGGGTGCCATGCAAGGCAGGTGGAGATGGTTGCAAGTGCACTCCTGAACCTGACAGTGTTATTAACAAGTCGAGAGAGGAACTGCGAGAGTTGGTAAATGCACCTCTCCCCCCGACATGGAGGCGCTCATCTCTCCCCACTGAAGATCAGCCTGTAATAGAGGACCTTAGGCAGAGGGTAGCTTGTGAACTGCCACCCAACAGAATTGTCCAACCTAATGTAAACACGAACACGGCACATTCAAGCGGAACAGGCTCATTGTTCCTGACCAAACCACGTAGAGAGAGCCGGAGGTCAAGTCTAAACCCAGGTCTCATTTCTACCAACAATACAATCATCGACGTTCGAAAAAATCCATTATAGCAAGCTGATCATTGGACAGTTACGTCATCTTGGTTTTAGTAAATCTTGTATCATGCATTTATTTGTCATTAAACCGCATCTCTGCCTTGTGTACAAATCCTGTGATATGTATATGTATCTAAATGTATATAGACTATTTTTAAATAATAAAGTTATATCATATTGTTATGTATAGTACAAAAGCACTTTATGCAATAGTTGAGATCAATTATTGTGATAGTTGAGTAGATTGAAAATGCATACAAAGCTCTCCCACGTCCGGCAGTCGGGAAATCCGATCATGACGTCATCCTGTTATTACCGAAATACTCCTGCAAGCTCAAGCAAAAAGCTCCCGTCAGCAGAGAAGTGGCACGCTGGACGGACCAATCAACAGCCGCACTCCAAGATGCACTGTATGACACAGACTGGGATATGTTCAAAGACAGTTCCAGTAACATCAGCGAATTTACAGATGTAGTCACAGGATTTAT
>JAOUQX010000003.1:5213231-5223833 GCA_028566295.1 Liobagrus marginatus
AATTTCTTTTAATTTAATTCTAAATAATCCCGTGTCGGAAGCGGGTCTATCCTGTAGTTTTATTTGCCCGTCGGTGTAAATAAACATGTTTCAAGTTCCTTTCTTTGGTCATGCCTTCCACAATGCTCGCTAATCCTACAGGACCTCGTGGGTGCTTAATGCTAGTGGTGTTTAATAAAAAAACACTTTCATAAGGATATGATTAGAGCTGTTAGTTTAGCCTCACAATTCAGCCTAAAACGACACATCCAGCGTGTAGTTCACCGTCGCTGATAATGCTAGGATAATATATTCAAAAGAATTAGCATGGAGGTACAACTAAAAATATCCTCACTAGCAAGTAACTGGTTGCTGAGGTCACTACTCTATCATTTGTTGTAAAAACCTGTCCTAGTGTCTTTCACTACACTCAAACCAGAGACAAATCCAAAGTGACCCAGAGATCAGTTACATCACGTAATAGTTATCCGAGAAGCAGTTTAATGTTCGAATGATTTGTTTGTGAAACAAAACGAGTAGCCCAATGCAGATTAAAATTAAGATTACAGAAAGCAAATCTAAGAAATCTAGTCAGTGACCGGTCAGTTTTTCCATGTCCTCATTTATTAATATAAATGAATGCGCCTCACCCAGATGCACTAATCAGAAATAGTCTCTAAAGTAAACTAGGTTTCCGGTTGCTCGTCAGTTGCTAGCGCAAACCACAGAATCATCAATTCGAAATAATTTTAAACCGCAAAACTCTATATTTCATTCAGAACTTCACTAAATCCCATTAATTAGTTATAAACATTTTTAAACTAATTATAAAGTCTTTTTTTTTTTTTTACCACATCAGTCATTTTATAGACAAATCTAAATAAGTGTTTATAACATTTTAAACAATTTAAATTAGTGTTCTTCAGATACATACACGTCCATGTTGCGTACTCGGACATTGATTCCTATAAATTAATGCACTGTGTATATTGGTTTATTTACGCTGGACAAAACAGACTAAGGCAAAGCTAAAAAAAAAAAAAGGAAACAGGGAATAAAACAAAAAAATTATATATACAGTATATTATAAAAAAAAAAGTGAATATATACACAGGTGTCATTTACACTAAACTTATTAAAAAGAAAAGTAAGCTGTATCCCTAACAAGTGAGGGGAAACTTGTGGGCCATTCGGGAAGTAAAGAAAAGACCGAACACATAAAAGAAAGGAAAATAAACAATATTACACTTTCAGTAAATTATAAATATGGAAAGATGGATTAAAGATAATTTAAAGAATGGAAAGTGATAAAAAAAAGAATATTTACTACAAATAGAAATATTTAACTGGGTAGATTATTAGCCTATATACTGAATGCTAATGCTTTTGACGCTGAGCCTGAAGTGAGGTGTAAAAAGAATGCAGCCCTATGAATCTGACGTGGTACAAATAATCCATTATAGACTTGTGGTAGAAGCGAGATTTAAAACGGCACCACATTTAAAAGAAAAGCAATCCTGGGTTGTGTGTTGATACTAGCAGACATTTAAAAAGACAGGATATAAAGAGTAAAAAAATCCATCAGGTAGTAACGCTACAATTACTGAATATGAAAACCGGTATGGAATCTCAAAAGGATCCACCCACGACCCAGCAGTCTACGATACACACACGCACCTCGGCAAACTTTACTGTTATTATTATTATTAGAAACTTCGTCAACTCAACATTTTCTAGAACTAAAGAACTAAATTAGGTTTGTATAGAGTTGACGAATCAATCGAGACAAAAAAAAACCCCCTGAATTGGAGTTCGAATTATTTCAATTCTCCAACCAGATTAATTTATAGAATAATCCACTCCGCTTTCCTGCCTCACACAATAGCTGCATTGGCGTGTTAAACACTTGAGCCCTTGTAGGTTCATTTGCAGTTTCAAAAGTCATTCTTTTACCTCCAAAACAGAACTCAATATCGACATGTTATAAACGCAAGCGAAAAACATTGGAAGAATGTTTCTCAAGGACTTGCTGCAAAACGAACTTCAGTGAGAAAAAACGAGGTTACAGCAGAGAAAACTGCCTTCAAAAATAAAGAATGAAAAAAGGGGGGAAAAAACCCCCAAACAATGAACTTGGCAAAATAAATTCTCTGTAGGAGAATGATGCTTGGGGTCTGTGTTGTGAATGTGTCCGTGCTAGCATCGCTAGCATCAATAACGCATGCCTAAGAGACGATGGAGAAATAAATAGGCTTTTTACAAAAAGCCCCAAACGTAAGAATAAGATACTTTTTTCCTTTTACATTAAATGAATCATCTGTGATTAAGATTTTGACTATTTGGTCAGACAGACTGGACATACATTAATAGGATTTTTTACTTACCCAAGTCTCATTGGGTAATGTGTGGTGGGGGACTGAAAATAAGAGGAAGAGACTAAATGACAATCATTGTGTTTATTATCGCGTTTAAGAGTCCAGCCTGGGACAATCAACAAGTTGGTGTCATCGTCCAGCAGCTCGCTCATGTAGGCTCCCCCCCCCACCCCCCCGAGGCACAGAGGCCAGGTAAGCAAGGAAGCATGTTTTCAGAGTGGCTCTGACATTACAGAAAACCACCGTGAGAAAATAGACGCAATAAATAAACAGCAGGCTCCAACCCAAAGCAAGAAAGCGGAAAAAAAAAGAAAACGAAAAAAAATATATATACGCAAACCCAAAGACCAAATCTTCCAAAAGAAAATAGTTGAGAAGAACGATAGTAGAAGTGTGTGGGAAGGGGTTAAAGAGCACTTTGTGTTTTGATGAAAGCAGTTCTCTCATTGTGAATGTCAAACTCATCGTTATCAGACTCAGAGTCTTCGTTCCACACACTCGGGATCCCTTTGTAGGAAATGATGCCGTTGCGCGACATGCCCAGGGAAAAGCTGGAACGCATTACGGAGCCGACGCTGGCTTCAGAACTGTACGGTTTAGTGAGGTTGTAGGAGTGGAACTGGAGCAGGCCAAACACTACTACGAAGGTGGCGGCGATAAAGGCACAGCAAAGCACTGCCACAGTGGCAGACAGACTGGACGAGAGCTGTATATTCAGGACACCAGAAGAGGCACTGCTGTGTGATGGTATCATAGCATCCGGGGATTCGCGCTGAATCTGGTTTTGGTGCTGGCAGGTGCCACTGGTTCTGTCCAGGTGGCTGTGCGGAGGACACGAGAGACAGTCTTTTTGTCCTGTGCCGCTGCAGGTAAGGCAGAGCTCATGGCAGGGCAAGCAGGTCGGGTGCAAGACGGCGTCCACCTCGTTCTCCGAGGAAGTCTGCGATTGGGAAACTGACGTGAAGCCTGCCGGACACTCGCGTACACATCCATGCTGGTACATGTAGAACCCCGGGTTGCACTCTGCATTATATTAAAAAAAAAAAAAAAAAAAAAGACGACAGCTACAGTTGCACAGTAGTGAAAAACTAAAACATTAACTTAATGAACATATCAGTAGAAAAGTCGCAGTAATTTGGTTTACTCGGACATTGGATTCAGATGAGAAACACTTAGTTCCCTATTAAATAGCATAGCCAGATGTTCGAGGTTGTCTGTACAACTGATTCAGTCACGTTCATTAATAAATACACCTTAAACACCATTAATGATTTTTATCCTTCATGATGCCTAAAATAAGTACTTTGTATTCAACCGTTACATTGTGCCACCTTATTAGACGAGTATTACAGAACAAGGAAAAAATCTTGTTTTATTAATGCACAGGCTTTAATAACGTATACAAGTAAAATAAAGACTTTACGATTAGCACTTAGTTGCACATTACTTTCTTTTTTTTTCTCTCCCCCAAACCACATTTATTTAAATATGCATTCAAATTAGTACTTTTTAAATGAAATAAACAAGGCGACTAACTTCAATTTCTCACCACTAGTTCAGAACAAGCTGTTAGCATTGCATTTACAGGTGCAGGGCTGCAGGGGGCAGCCTCGCTTCAGTAGTGCAGCTCTTACCTGTGCAAATTTGACTGAGATCGTAAGTTTTACAGCCATCTTCAGGGAGTTGGATGGAGTCTGGTGTGGATAAGAAAGCGGATGCAGAGGCTGTGCCATAAAGCACCAGCGTGAACTGAGTCAGCGTGCCTGAGAGACAAGACATGGAAAGCGTACAACATAGTGTATTAACACTACACAATACATTTTGCCTAGCGTACTAATCCTTACTGTTTATCGTCTCGGTAACTAAGCCGTACGAGTTGTAAAAAGTCTAAAGATTAATATGCAGCACTGTGGTAGATTGTACAACTTTTAAATTGTTTAAGAAAACACACTATTAATGTCAAGTGGATTTATTCCACCCACTTAAATGCCACGCTATTACAATCAGTTCATGTAGACTGTTCAAAGTCAACAGCTTGCTAAATCAGACTAACACAATCAATGCAGATAAATTATTCACACTATAGCTGGCTTAGTCAAGCAAAACACACACCAGTTAAACGCCGCGGGACAGTGAGTATTTACAGTCTGCGGAATGATCGGCTGAAAAAGTGCACGAGAGAAGCGGGAGTCTTAAACCTGTGATTTACTTGCCAATATCTAATTACGAAGATTTACTGCGGGATACAGAGAAGAAAAACGAGCCAGCCACTCCTAAAACAGACAGAACAAGACGACAGGAACGAAGGGAGGAGGACGCAGGAAGAGACACTCCTGATTCCCTGTGAAGTCAACAGCACTGGGATGCTAATTTACTCAGAGCAACATTAACTGCTGGCCTTAACAGCCCTAGCCTAGACATCACCTCCAGTGTACAAACTTCCTTTAGACAGCTATAAAGTTAATGGAGAAAAGATTTAATCGAGTTGAATCAATAGGCATTAAAACCGTTACAAGCCTATGGAGAGACTTTCAAAGAAAATGAGGGAAAGCGAACGGTACAAACAAAAAATCCTCTGCAAACGGAAAACTGTAAGTATCGATAAATGGATTGTCATGCTGACCAGTGATGTGCTAATTGTTGCTACAGCATAATTTACTTAACATATTTACTTAGGGGGAAGTGGTAGCTCAGTGGTTTCTATTATATATATATACACACATATACTGTGTGTGTGTGTGTGTGTGTGTGTGTGTGAGTGTGTATATATATATATACACACACACACACACACATCCATCCACACAGTAAATGTGGCAGATTTACCTTACGACAATAAAATCTCAACGCCAAACAAAGAAGCAGTCAAAACGGCCAAAAACAAGAGCATTGCCACAACATACACACATACTGTTTATGCAAATGAATGAATAAATAAATAAATAAAACATAAGGTGGATTATTCTGCTAGAATTTTCTTGTTACAATTGCAAAATTATGCGGAGAAGCAGCCCACTGGAACTTCAGGAGTGAGACTCCTCGCTTCAGCTAAAACGTCTGCCCTGCTTTCAACATGAATTAATGAAGGCGTAAGATAAAGAGATTTAGGAAAGGGCATATTAATGTTGCGATACCGTAGTCGCTGGTTCCGGCTGCATTCTCAATTTCCAAAGTCCACTCGCCCCGAGGGTCTTCATCCCATGAGTGGGTAGTCATAAAGGCCCAGTCATTGAAGCCTTCAGAGGAATAGTCATGAGGTCTGAATAAAAAATAAACAAACAGACAAACCAATAAATAAAAGTTGCCTTTAACTAGATTGAAGGGGGCAACTAACATACACAACGGTGAGTGGAAAGAGGATGGAACATCAAATGTTAAGCGTATGACCCAAAAGGCAGAGTAGTTTATAACCATCACCTTTGGGCGAGCAGAGTTGACCGTGTGCCCTGTGGGCTGATCAGATAGATGGCCAGGTTTCCACGACGGTTATAGGACAATGTGAGCTGGGCTTGGACATGTTCCAGAGAACTCACAAAGTTAGGCTTGCCTGAGCATGCGTCTACACCCTTTGTGATCGCCAGGTGGCTCCCAATGTTTCTGAAAAGAAAAGCATAATCTCTTACGAGTGCGTACTATATATAATATATAAATATATATAAAATGCATTCTTTCCAAACAGTGGCAAACTGCTTGACGCTGAAAGTCAAAGTGACCTGTCCTTTTTCCCCCCCAATTACACTTAGCCACACTAATAAAATGAAAACAATGATGTTGGCTAATTGCACAAAGCTGTGCCATAATCCAATTTTAATTAGACTATAATCAGTGATGTGATTCAAATAGGAATTAAGACACCATACACTCGTTAAAAACATCCACACACACACACACACATTACTTCGCTGACCTCCCAAAGGGAAACAGGGTTATAAGTGCAATAAGGCATTGGGATAGGTTAAATTCATAACTTTAAAAAAATAAATGCAAGACATCATTATTAGTTCTTCCATTGAAGCTGAATCTAACATGAACGCTTCTGTGTTTGCTTTACATGTTTGTAGGAATACAACACTTATGTCAAGATCTGCATTAACATCACCCAAGACTAATAATCTATATTCACCGCAGAAACATTCTTCATTTAACATTGAGTTCACTTTTGGAAGGCCAAATGACAGGGCTCAACGGTATAAGGCTCTGGGTCAGTGATCAGAGGGTCAGGGTTCAAGCCTCGCACCAGGCAAGCTACAATCATTGGGTCCTTGAGCAAGACCCTTAACCTCACTTGCTCCAGCGGCAGCGTACGTTCTGGCTGACCCTGCGCTCTGACCCCAGCGTTCAAATCCATAAATTGGGATATGCGGAATAAAAACATTTCACTGCATGTACAGTATGTGTATGTGATGAAGACGATCTGAAAATGAAAATGTCAGTAATCATTCAGATCTTCAATCAATTCAATTTAAACTGTGGCTCACTGGACTATTAACAAATATTCAACAACCTTAATTCAAGACCAAGTGGTTACCCTTATCCATCCAATGGGGCATTTATAAAAACAAACAAAAACAACCCCCATGAGAACCCAATCAGCACCAGGCTACTGCGGCCTGGACAATGACATCACATTTAACTTTCGGCGCTAGAGCGCTTGTTCCTGAAACTGTAAGACTGGTACCAGGATGTGGGGCTTCGCCTTGAATATTTTCAGCACTACCAGGCTGCCGTTGCAAGGCCCCTAAGCAAAGCCCTTAACCCCTAACTTCTGAGTTGGATTAAATGCAAGTCACTCTGGATATAGCGTCGTCCATATGCCAGAACTGTAAATTAAACTAAAATCCCTGCACTCAGATGTATGGCAAAAACAGCCCAGGCGTTGTAGTCATGGCTTGATTTTGGGAGGAGGGGATCAATGCAGAGATGTAGAGTAATCACTAAGCTCAGCTGGACCAGATCCAGCACTGTGACCGTACTAACCAGCATGTACAACTGGGCTTCATTCAAACACCCTCTGATCTTTTCTATATGATGGAACTGAGGGGGGAGAAACCAAGATGAAAAGAGTGGGAGCCCCCAAGGGGGTTTGTGTACATTTGGGAGAAGGGGGTTTTGTTTGGAGGAGTGAGTGAGTGATTTTCAGCAGACACGTGTGTAGTATTCAAGTCCATCTGAAAGTGATTATTTCCTGAAGACATGCACCACAGGCAAGCCCCATGACAGGACATCGAACCCGTGTGCAGCACTTCAGTCTTCACTTATGTCAACTGAAAATTACATGTGCTGTGCCATCACTTGTCCATACAATCTTCACTTCCCATTAAAATCAGGTGCGTTATGACGCAAGGATACTCGAGCAGTTTTGTAAGACTCCACAACTGATGCTTGTTAGCATGGACAACAGGCTAAAACAGATGCGTCAAACTCATTCTGTGTAGCAAGGCAAATTACGGTTGTTTTTAGTTCAATGCGAAGTGGCTTGACCAAACCTTCCCCCCCCCCAACCCAAAATCACTGCAATTAAAATGCAACTAGTAGTCCCACACTCCGCCACAAACCCCCTTTTGTTAAACAAGGACAAGGTTACAGCTTAATGCTTATACAAATAAATAAATAAGCATCTTCACAATTCTTGTGCAAATTATGTTCTAGCCGCTTTATGTTGCCCTCTAGTGGACTAACAGAAGTTTTTTCCCTATCCCAAGATTTTCAAGACAATTAAGGTTGACAATCATTTTTGGCGTTTTTTTTTTTTTCCTTCTTTTTTAATTTAGAAAAACAATTCTTAGCTCATACGGTGAAATGGATTAGAAACTTTTTGACCAGTCACAGGGTACAGAATCACTGCCTATTCATCAGTTACAAACACGCTGGTGTTACTCAGAAAAGTGTCGAGTGAAAGATTAACCTGGGCTCAGACGTCATGGAGATGACACACTTGTGCTGAGGGCCGACGGTGGTCCAGTTGGTTGCCAGAGCCACAAGAGCAGCTGCATCCAGCAGGCCATATCCATACGAGTGGCTTACTGAAGAACAGACAGCGAGAGAGATGAACAGATGAAACAAATAAATAAATAAAATAATACAGGTACAGACAGATGGAGAGAGATACGAATAAGACAAAAGTGATGGGAGACATTAACAAGTTACAGAGAGAGCACGAGAGCGCGAGAGCGAAAGAGAGAGAGACAGATGGACACAGAGAGAGAGAGCGCGAGAACGCGTGAGAGAGATCAATTTCACCGACAGCAACCTGGCAATCCCATGCAGTCTAGTTTAATAAAAGTATTCAGTGAGAGTATGAGACGAGGCGAGAAATTGAAACACTCTTGATTGGTATAATGAACATCGTACCGTTTCTTGTCAACAAACTACACATGGATGCAAAGTTCAAACGCAGCATAAACAGAGCAGACAGCCGGTGATAGAAATGCGCAAGGCGTTGGTCAGTACCTGAGCGCCCGACTCCGTTGACCTTCCAGTCGCTAGTGGCCAGGTGAGCTGGGTTAGACGTCCTCACAACCAGGTGCTGCATGTCCCTCCATGTTAGGTTTTTACTGTCGTGACCAAAAAAAAAAAAAGCCCAACAACTAATCTTTAACGGAATTGCGACAAGCGGTAGGCTGTTTTTGGTTCATTTTTAATCATTATTAATCATTATTAAAGGCTACAAACATGGAGGAAAAGGTCATTAAAATGCAGCTTGCAGACAGATGACTGAAAAGGTTAAAGCCGGAAACATAACGCAAGGATTTAGCACTTATTTGGCAGAACGTCACAGAAAGCTTGAAATAACGACATCATGATTCACAGTATGCTGCCAGAAACTACCTGGAAAGCTTCGGTGCCACATCCGCTAAACAAACCACAAACGTGTCACTTTTTAAGAGTTAGCAACCGGTTGTGGTTAAATGGTACACATCTGTGACGTCGTAATTTCTGCTAAATGCTGAACTGCTAGTACAGGAATGCCCAAGCTGCTTACAATTTAGCTGCTTAGTCGTAAGAGGATTTTTTTATTTTTTTTACAAAAAGCTAATAAGTGCCAACTAAAGCAAAAAAAAAATAGTACTCGATACTCAAACCACTTCCTGAAAGCAGTTTTTGGATACTTTACAATTGTACGCTGTAACTACTGCTACTATAATCAGACAAACTGCCCTGCGATTATCCCAGGAATATTATTTACAATACTGTACTCTAATGCTAAAATAACCTTTAAATACAATTTAAAGAGAATAGTGAACACATTTAATTTCCGATACATTTTATCCATTCGTTTTATTATTAATACGGTGATTATTATGAATGGGATTATTAATGTTCCTTCTTATCTGTTCTAATTTTATTTATTTAGCTATTAATTTATTGAAACCAGCTTTGGCAACACTGTAAACGCTATGCTATTCATGCTAATAAGGCTCATAAAGCTCACTGAATTGAATTGGAAAGATTAGCAATCCCACTATCCAGTGTCACCCAAAAGAGAAGGAGATTACACAAATAACGCTACAGACAGATCCGTCAGATCTTTCTGGCCCGGTCAGTTTAGAAGGCACTAAACCAATAATCATAAAGCAACATACATTCTCATAGTTTGATGGTATGAAATGAATGGTTTCGATTGCAGCTATAATTAATTGGGCTTGGTGTCACTTACTTGGCTTCTAGGGCAAGGGCTATGATGCCAGCTGCCAGAGGCGCTGACGCCGAGGTACCCGTGTGGGAGTCTGTACACTTCTGTCTCAGGTCTGTAGTGATCTGTGGGTAGGTGGAAACATATTTTCATGAATCAAAAAAAAGCTTGTAGGATCAAATAAAGACTGTGGCTGTGCTGCGTATCTGAAACCCGCACGTCGATTTGTGCACGTTCTGGAACCAGGTGCAACGTTTATAGATTCAAGGGTAGAGGCAACCTAATTAGCCTTTAGTCTGAGGTGACAGGTGGTACGAGCGGAGAGGGACGAGAAAGTAGTGGCAGACAGAGAAAATAAGGCCGCAAAAAAAAAAAAAAGCCTGTGGAACGGTTCGTGACAGAGTGGCTTCCCGGGGAGGTGCGCTGACTGAGACGGAGCGGCTCGGATTGAGGCTAAGTGGTAAAAATTGCTGAGCAGCTGAATGACAGCTCAAATAGGGAGGACGTGGCAATTCACTCTCCTGCTTTGGAAATGGTGGCATTAGAGAGTAGGGGAGAGGGGAAGATTGCATGTCACTGCATGGAAACACAGGCAGCTTGGACGGAGAGGGGGGG
>JAOUQX010000003.1:5232838-5244904 GCA_028566295.1 Liobagrus marginatus
CACACACACACACACACACACACACACACACACACACACACACACACACACACACACACACACACACACACATTACAACGATCTTTAGGACGCAGACACTCAAAAATAAAGTATAAACATTGCTACTGAAATTATAAAGCCAGGATTCTGATGTTAAATTTAACTCAAGTGTCAGATTAGACACACTTTTAACCTTTAACGTCAAAAGTTACATATACAGTATATGAAATAAATAAATATATAAATAACAGTTCAACTTGCTCATTGTTCACGGTCATGTCCATCTTATTGGAAAATGATCCTATACTAAGCATCAGTGCTCTCTGGGGCTTTACATTTAATCCGGCAGCATCTCCAAGGCCTTTCGGACGTTATTTTAGATGTGGAGGCAAGAGGTCACCGTACGAATGCTTCGACAGCGTTTCTATTTGCACAGCGACTTCAGTTTTTAATAATCGCATGCCTGGTGGGAAGGAACGGTCCTACAGTTTATTACCAACTGTTTAAAGCAGGCGTCTGGACGTCCAGCACCAAAATCATTCCCTATGAGCATTCTAGAAATACTTTAACTGGGAAAAAAAAAAAAGCAATATCTGACCAGTCAAAAAATAAATAAATAGACAAACATAAGTATGTACGGTTTACACAAATATTTGCATTGTTTATTTTTTAATCCATCTGAGCAGTGCTCATACACAGCAGCGGCAGCTTGGAGGTGCTGAGACTTGAACTCACGGTCTTCCGATCGGCGGACAAACACCGTAACCACCGAGCTACCGCTTCCTACTAATTACCAGATTATCATTCTGTAGCGCAAGCGTGATCAATTCAATGCAAACCAATCACACGGTGACATCACAAGACTGTCATCAGTAATGGGAACTTGAGGGTTTGAGTATTATGACAGGAGATTAGCGCAGCAGAAATGTGTATTCACAACACCGTCGTTGGGGGGGCGTAGGTTGTTTTGGAAATCTTCCTATTTAATAGATAAATCACCTTAGGGAGAGACGGAGAAGTTAGTCAAACGCAAATATCATTTATTATTATTGCCGGCAATAGAGGATCATCGCAATGCACAGCTTAAACGAATCCCAGTCTCTGGAAGCTTTTTATACCAACATTCAGCCTGTGTGAGGGCAAAGGTGGACGGTAGTCTTAACTAGAAAACAGGTTCTATTCACTCCTATTCCATCCACGTCCTTCACTACACTCGTCATCTACTGTGTTTCCGCTCCTCATAGCCAACCGACTTGATTTAATCGAGTTCCAAAGTCCCCTACACCGTCTGCCTCATCTCATTCACTCATTACAATATACATAAGGATAGCTTCATTTGTTCAAGTAATTAATACTTCATTTTATATTTACACATTGAGGAATGAAATTCACATTACAGGGTCTCGGCTCAGGTGTGCATTTGATCCATTTCATTTAGAGCTTTAAAATATAAATAAATAAATACATAAAATGGTTTGGGAGTGTGTTAATTATGTTGGCTGTACAAAACCATCTTTTGTAGAATCATGCAGAACTCATGTACTCATCATAATTAAGGAAATTCATTATGCTTATCCACCCAAAGTGTTGTTTTTATGGTAACTGAAAACCTGTTTTTATAGTAAAAAACCTGTAAAATAGTCTAACCCTAAAAGAAAACACTGGCTAAGATAGATAAACCCCTTACTTGACGCAGCTAGCTAAAGTGCCAGCTCGGCTAAAGCGATCAAAGAGTCTGTAACGCCAACCTGAAAATTAGCACAGGATCATCTCAGCGGTTACTCAGGAAACTTACCTAGAAACCGAACAGTCAGCGCACATACGCGCACATTCCACCCACAGGATAGAACAAAGCTTTCGTTGACCTTTTTTTTTTTTTTTAATCTGAAAGTAACACCAACAAAGAGAGGAGAGCGTGGAGAAGAAAAAAAAAAGTTTGCGTCAGACATCAGAGAACGTCAACCCATTTCGCATAAGAGCAATCGCGGAAAGTCACAATACGCATACATGTGGTCTACTGAACCTACTGCTGGGGTTTTACAACATAAAAAAAAAATTCCCTTTAACAGGAATATTAATTAAACAACATTCGTACATGCTCGATCAAGATGAACTGAAATTACAAACGGAACAGTTCATGTAGGATGACTGTAGTGCTGTAATATGACCGGCCTTTTAATGTTCAAGTGTTTTAACACGTTCAGCCTTTTGCCATTTATAAAACTGTTCCAACGCATAAAAGAAGCGCGGTTTTAATTACAAGACGCACTGACACGATATATACCCTTTCGTTTTAGAACAGACGATCTTTAATTATTAAACTTAAAAGCTAACCATGACATTATAACCGACACCAAGTCAGAAATGCACTTTGGGGGAAAGTCTCAGGATTTGTCCTAAATCTAAAGTGCGTGACTTTTTATAAAGGTCGATTAGACAGCTTTATCCAGATGACGCAACTCTTTTCGGTATTAAAAACCACCTTATAATGCGAAGGTCATGAGCTATTTAAAAGCTGTTTGAGCTTAGTATAAGTAATCTAAAAGATACGAACCAGTATTAAAGTGCAAGGATTCCAACTAGAAATATAGCTGCAAGCAGCAATTAACGGGGTGGAGCCCAATTTGGGTACACTAAAAAATCATGCATATACAAAAGATGTTCAGCAGGAAATTCTAGAGGTTGTGCGGCTGAAGAAATAGCCAGTTCGTAATTCCTGTGCCGTCCACACGTCATATACAATAGATTTATGCGTTAGACCCGTAAAAAGTGTTTGTGGCTGACAAACACCAATATTTAAGATTTAATTGGGTTCGCGACCAGGAGGTGGCAATAAAGGGCTACTAGAAGTGAAAAGAAACGACGGAGAATAAATCGCTTTATCCAAAATCCTGTACTAGTGTACTATATAGGCTGCCTAAGTTTCAGGTGGAGTATACTTTGCATATCCTATGTAGTGCACTTGGACAAGTAATCGAGCACGATTGGAGGAAATGCAACTCCATTCCAAGCCTGATGAGTGTGTGAGGTACGTGACGGAGAATCGCTCGATGCTCAGATTAGAAAATAGTGATGTGATTAGTGCGTAAATATCAACACTATTCTGTTCCTGTTGATATTAATCAATGCAGAACAGTTTAGAACCAAATTGGAAGCCGTTTAGTAATTGAAAGCATGCCGAACTATTTGACTTGCTAATAAGCAAAGGGTCTGATTGAGTAAAGCATCTGCTGAAGGCCATAATGTTTTCAAAACAATCAGATCGAGCTTAGCTGTGTGTGTGTGCACGCGACGGCATTTCTGCTCTTCAGACTTTAAAGTGAATAAAAACATCAGATTATACGTCGAGCTTCAGACCAAAATCTTCAGCAGAAGTGATAAGACTCGGCCGCTATGAACGAGCCGGGAAGCCTGTAATCTCCGGTCGTCCACTCAGAGTCCACTCTCCAGACGGTTCAAATAGGGCAGGCGGTGGTGGGTAGCGCATATCTGAAAGAGATGTGTCCGTGCGGATGAAAGTGATTGCAATTTCCTCGGAGTACGATACGGAAAGTGACGCCCTGATAGCAGAACGGCTCTGCAAGCTCCCGTTAAGTGTCGAAGGAAAAGGCTTTGGCCATCTTCCTAACCTCTGCCGGTATAGTTAAAGCAATACGTCAACGGGAAATAAAGTATGTGGTGGACCACAATGGCTTCTGAACGCAAGTTGTGTTCTTGGTGATAAGAAGCTGCTTCGAATCCAGAAAGGTTCAAATTTCAACTTGGCACTAAGGGAGCTAAAGAATGTAAAAAACAGGAAGAGGAGCCGGGCAGCTAGCGGAAATCGCCTCAAGCTTTGTTGAGAGAGTGGGCACTGGCAGAACGGAACATTTTTCAGCAGACTCGCTGCTTAAAAGATTCAAATCACCTGCCTTGGGAAGAAAGAAAAAAAGATGTGGCTCCAGTATGGTTACATAAACGGAACAGACTTTATCTGGACATGCGATTAATAACGATGGAGCAAAAAACATCTCTAACCAGTGATCTACAGAAGCTGCTTCATGTCCAGGTTCTCATTTTTTGGACCCGGTCCGATCGTTCCACAAGAACATGAGCCATTAGTGCTGTACTTGCTCCTAAATTATAGTAACCTTTAATAATCCTCGGAGGAGACTTGAGTTTAATCACTTAAGTTGGACAGTAAAACTCCAAGTAATAGAAAAAGAAAAGCTTTTTTAAAAAAAAGTGGAGAACTAAATTGATTTGGCAATCAAGCTGAATTAATGACCGTAACCTCTGAGGCGCCGCTGGTCAGGAGGTCTGGGACGTTCACACACACACCACCCAGTGTGCAGTCATGGTGGCGGAATTCCCGGTGGCCTCATTATGCACACACACCATCACTTCTGCCCACCAGACTCGAGTGGATTGTTTTCTGCGCCTATAGCTAAGCTAGGATCACTCATGCTAGCAGACATTAGCCCCCTCTATGCAGGGAGTAAAGGCACATGCTGATCCACTCGGTGATTTCCATTAAGGAGAAATTGAGCCGCTGGACCTGAAGGTGTGCAGATCGTGTTTCATGTCGCCTCTGAGCTTGCCATCTGGATTGGCGCATATGGCGAGTGACAAACGTTTGGATGCTGCTGAAGAGCTGCAGATGTTGGGCAGAGTCGTTCGCGTTTCAAACCTTGCCAAAGTAGTAAGAAGGTGTTCCTTTATGTGATCTTAATAGAACACCACACAAATCTGGGAGGTGAGAGCGGGTGTAAGCTGGACGAGTTCGTGGACCACCAAGCTGCCATTGCTGGGACCCTGAGCAAGGTCTTTAGCTGGTGTCATAAGGGCGTCTGGCAAATGCCAGAAATGTAAAACATGGCATAAAGAACACAATAGATGTTAGAAGCCAATGATAACTGATCTAAAAGAAGAAATCCACACCCAAGAAACAATCCTTACAGCAGTTATGATTAAATGCAAAGATTGTGTCAGTCCTAAACAGTTCATTCTGTTGGCCGACCTTAAACCTTTGGCTTACGAGTAACCTAAACCAGTCTTCGTTTACATTTATGGCATTTAGCAGATGCCCTTACGTACAACATACAATAGCGCTTTAAAGTCTCAATCAACGAATATTTCAATTCCAGTTCATAAATTTACAATAGGATGGCACGGTGGTTAGCGCTCCTGCCTCACAGAAAGGTCATGGGTTCAATTCCAAACCAGGGTGTTTCTATGTGAAGTTTGCATGTCATCGGTGTGCTTGCGCGGGTTCTCCCTGGGTACTCCGGTTTCCTCCCGTCTCCAAACACATGTGATTGTACATAGGTGAATGTGTTACTCTAAATTGTACATAGGAGTGAATGTGAATGGTTATCTGATCAACAGATTCGTTGGCCTGCATCGATGTTCGGCCAACACCAAGCTATTTATTAATGAATGAATGAATAAATAAATCGCCCAGTTCCAACAGGGCGACGGAGGGAAAGAAAAAAAAAAAGAAAGAAAAAAGCTACTTTGACTTGTGCTGGCTCAGAAATGCTCCACAGCAACCCGGGTTTATTTTGAATATTTGGAAGCGGCGTGAAACATTTCGCGCATACCTGGGGTTCTCTGTGCAGACGAATGTGTGTTCCTCTGTGCTGAGATAAAGACCTTTTCACCACCCTGCGGTGCCGGAAATGGTAGTAGTCTCCAAATATCTGCCAAAACACACAGAGGAGAGAAAGAGGGGAGAAAAAATAAAATGATAAAAAATTTAGACTTGCATCTTAAAAGATAAAAGCTATGCGGCTTTTTTTAAATTGTCATCAATGAGAAGCCAGAAACACCGTCTCAATGTTAAAATATACCACATAACAAAAGCATGTCACCTTTTGCATGGCCCTCACTTAGAAAGAAAATCAACAGTAGTTCGGGTGGCACATTGCTACAAAACAGGCGTAACAAAGATGTCTGAATGAGACGCTAATAAAACTAGGCTAGACAGATACAGTGACAACGAAAAGAAGAAAAGAAAAAAAAAGATGAAAAGAGCAGGGCAGAAAAGAACTCTACTTTCTGACAAAGAGGGAAAAAAATTTCTATGAGAATCAGAACCAAAGTAAGACGGCTACACTTAATGAAGCTGCCAAGTTAAGGTTGGTGTAATGAAACCAGACAGCATGGATTAAGCTGCTCCAGCATTACAGGTCATCATGAAGCAGTGCATGTGCCCCAACCATGACCTCATTTCTAGATAAAAGGCACAGACACAATAATGAATGCATACAGCCTGACGCACTGATCTGAAGTCAGTCAGGCCACGAAACTGCTAAGCTTTAGTTCTTGAGCGGATTGATTTTTTCCCTCTGATGAGTGGGAGAAAGCAAAGAGAAATGTGTGTATCGCTAAGCTCCTGATACGAGCGTAAGAAAAGTCTGGTCTTCTTAAATTGTGATTTAAAATAAATAAATGGAAAAAAATTTGCTGTAAATTATCGTTATGGAATCTTTTAATCCAACGTTCAACCAAAGAAACCTTGCAAAAAATAAAAAAGAAAGAAAAAAATTTTAGCTAATGACCCCTGAATGATGGTCTAATCACGGCATTTGATTCTGAGCAGCAGTTAATATCAGTCAGCTAGAGCAGCGGTCCACAACCTTTTTTTGCGCCACAGACCGGTTTATTTAGACAATATTTTCATGGACTGGGCTTTTAAGTGTGGCAGATAAATACAACCAAATAAAATGATACGACCGGCATAAACACTGGGATCTTTTACGATGCACAACAAAACTTTCCAAATAATTTATGTTTCGTTCATTTTGCTATCTTGGGGGTTTCAATTTAGCGGTAATGTATTACGTGTTACCGGCCAGAACAGCCACTTTAAGAAGGTAGCGGATGTCATGTGACTGACAAAGCATCTTGACATGCGTCAGACAGATGTGGCGGAGAGAATACAAAAAGTTTCCATCATAAAACATCGTTCACAATCAGATAATAAATAAAACGGAAATAACGTAAGTTAGTTTCAAGGGCAAACAAAAGAAAATGAGCAGTGTTTAACTTCTGACACATGGTCAAAAAAAGACAATGTAGTGATGTTCGTGACCGTATTACATGTCATAATATTAGTTGGATGGAAGTCAGATTTTATGATTCAGGTGAGATGCACAAAAAACTAAACACTTAAAGTTTCCCCTGATTGGACGGATTCTACAAGACACTAAACAACACAAACCGTGATTGGTTGCCTTACATGCCAGTCAGTTGCCTTCTTGACCAATAAAAGCTGCTGTGTAGATCAGATTTTCAGGTGGTAGTCTGAAGGGCTGGCTACGAGCGACAATATTTTGACTATGCTCAAATACTAGCACGCTTAACTCCACATGAACATTTCAAGCACATGCCCTAGATTTTGTGATGCGGTACTAATCCAGATGTGCAAGATGTTTAAAATATAAGACTTCTGGCGCACCGTTGGTCTTAACAGACTTGGTAATCGATTGGCTGTGATGGAGGAAAACCACAGAAGAAGGTTAAGATAAGAAGGTATTTATTCTGATCTTGTTCCCATTCTCTCCTATTTAACCTCGTGTAAGCAGCTTGTATTACAAACAACAACACAAATACCATAAGCCCCCTTTATAAAAATAAATAAATAAATAAAAACCCTGCGTGGCTGAGAAAAGGAGACGCCGTTCCGAAACCGGATTAGCGTTTTGAGGCGGCGAAGGAGCGGAAAGCTTTCGCGACCGTAAAGAGGATCACAGATTACAGAACAGGGACGAAATATGAATAAAAGGATTATAGCATAATGAATTACGCAGGATACAAAAGAAAGAAATTCTAGCTATGACTAGGGACATTACGGGTTGAGACTTTGCAAACAATTTGAGAAAGCAGTGAAGAGGAAATGTAGCGCCAGGAGCAGGTGCATTTTGTTCAAGCTGAGATAAGAGCCTTAAAAACGGTTTGACGTAAGACACAGCTGGATCTGGAGATTCTTAAGCAAGCACAGAGCTGGAACTCGTGACCCATCTTTTAATGTCTCGTCATCAAGCCAACAAGAACTCCTCAAAACACACACACAAACATTGCAACGACACGTCACACAGAGCAGAGATGCAGCTTGATCCTCGGATCTGAAATGTACTCCAAAGCACAAAAAATAAAAAAATATGCAGCTGTATTTTAGTCTTCTAAGGTCACGTCTTGGAGGATCTGCACTTGCACTGCATTTTGAAGGAATGCTGAGAACGTCATGGAGAAAGATATTTATGGATGAGGCCGAAAGCAGACCTTAAATTTAAAAAAAAAAAATAGCCAAGATGAAGCAGTAATGCTAGCCTGTCAGCGCTAACGCTGTGCTAACATCTAAAAGCAGCACTGTGTCGTGAGAAACGTGCAGGCGGCCTAATTACCTCCCAGTGTACCTTCGGCTAGTCGTGTAGGTTCAGGAGGGAGATGGGAGCGAACATCCACAATTAGCCTCCAACTAACCTGCCATGTAGCGTTAGCTCTCCTAGCTAGCTGATGCAATCTCTACAAGCTCACAATCGCCCCGCTCCATTTTAACTCGGTAATGTGTCGTAACACCAATTGTTTCAGTGGCGGGGAAAACCGAAACGACGGGAATGCGTAATGTATGTTGACAGACAGCGTCGTGATCGCTTAATTTCACTCGAGATCATTAATGAAATGGAACGGCGATCCAACCAGCTCATTGAAATGCAACGCCATGCATGTTTCAAAACAGTTCAGCAGTTGTTTATTTTCCAATTATATAAATGTCAATCAACTCGGAATAACAAAGAAAGCAGACCACCTGAAAATTTGTTCTGCACAAACATGAACCATTGATTCTAATTTAATAGGAGAAAGCTTGGATCACACAAAGAGAGAGAGAGACACAAAGAGACATTCAGGACAATAATGCACTACTGAACTGAATTAAGAGAGATGCAGAAAAAGAGACACAAAGAGAGAGAGAGAGAGAGCGCGAGACTGATATACAAACAAATATTAGTGCTATACAGTCTATGTAGGGTCTGGAGAAAAAAAATCATTTTTTAACACGGTATATCAAAATATGCACCCATTCACATGGCCACTGCCATTTCAAATTATATTTATTTCTTTATCTTAACTTCATTGTAAAATCTTATTTCGGCACTTCAAAGGTTTTAGCCTAATCATATACATCATACATAAAATACGGGTCTGGAGTGTCTACAGGAGGAGTTAAATATACAGGTTTACATTAAGACTTAAAAAAAGCACGCCCTCCCTCAGCCAGACCTGTTAATCCAAGCAAGTGTGCAAGCAACAGATAATGAGACGTTTCCTCCTAAAGGCCCAAAGGTACAGCAGCAGCAGCAGCAGCAGATGGCCATCTGGGAATTTTCACCCAGGTTAAACGTGTCCTCAGATTTCCTCCCCGGTCCTTTAACGCCAGAGAGTCGTTCTTGCTTTATCACTTTATTGCTCAACACATCTACAGGCTGCCGGTAGTACGCTACACGATCGCTGTGTGTTGTTCATGCAGTTAGTCACACGCTCTACATTTCAACACCTTGAACTACAGGTGCGTATTAGGATTAGAGATCCTTTAAGATCGTTTGCGTTCGTTCCTCAAAGAGTATGAGCGTCCATACGGCAGTTCTAAACGTTTCAGGAAAACGACGAAGGTTTAATAACAAGAATTTCCAGAAGTGATGGTCGGGACAGAGCTGATCACAAAATACTGAAGCAAAAACAAGAAGCTGGTGTTACTGTACAAATGGTATGCAGGTGGGAATGGAAGCAGGATTTAAATTCAGTCCCACTGAAGACCACAATCAACATTTATTGTACTGTGTGTAGGAGAAAATCAAATGATTTATATAAAAAAGAAGAAATAATAATAAATTAATAAATAAATAAAAGAAGCACTCGTTCAGCAGAAATTTCCTGGTTCCTAATAGAAGCTCTGTGCTTTCACACAACCAAATAGATCAGGATTGTTTCATAAACACAGATTTGATTTTAAATACATCCCACAGGTCAGGCTTGGAAAATGGAAAACTTTATATTCATTTGGTTTTGTTTTTTATTACTTTTGCACACAACACTAAAGAATAGCTCTATTTGAATCAATGTCATACAAGTAGATGTGGGTCTAGCCTACCAAGGAGTCTTAAACAAACAAGGCAGGAGATACGTACATCCCGACAGCATCCCCATGTATCATACACCGCTTCGTTGCCTGACTGCTATGCACAAATTCATTTATTTCTTTTATGATTTTGTAGTATCTCTATAAGTCACCGTAAATTCAAAAAGTCCGTAAGTTGCACAAAAGTAACTCAGGATCATTCTGTAAAAGAAAAAAAAAAAAAAAAAAAAATTCATAGACGCAAGACGCGTTTGTTTATTTTGCTTTTAGTGCCAATACTTTCAGCTTGAGGTTAGTCAGCTAAATAATACATTAAACACAAGTTATAACTAAACGGAATAACTTGTCAATTTTATCCTACCGTCTCCCTGGTTATTTGTTAACGTTTATAGTGCGTTGTAGGAAAAAAAATGCAAACACGGTTTATACACGGAAACGCTGCAGTGTTTACCTTGTTGCTGTTGCGCATGACCGCAGTGCGACGTGGCGGTTTTAATTCAACAGTTACAATATTTTAAATTAAATAACTTTTTAAATTATTAAAAAGGATTAAAGATTAAGTTGGCGTGGTGACGCTACAACGGCATAGTGGAGTTTAACAGTGACGTGGTTTTATTTCAATACTTCCATATTTAGTTTAAATAACTTTTGACTCGCAGGTCCGAGAAACTCCAAAGTCGGTATGGTAACATATAGTGTGACCTCCTGGCATGCCAATCTTCAGAACTTTACTGAGAGGTTCTATGGGCTGCCATAGACTCCAATGCTGTAAGAATCAGAAAAAAATTACGTAATAAAATCGTACGAATACAATAGGGGTCCGGCCCTTAAAAACTAAAGAGAGTGTCTGGACGAGTATTCTAAATATACGAGGATTATAAAAAGCGTGAACCTAGAACATAGATTAGACTGCACTACAAACTACTAATCTGCTTGGACAGTGACCAATTAGACAAATTTCTCATTTAAGCAGCTGTGCCAGTGCAGTGCCATGCACTCGTTACGCCACACTTAACGAGTGCCCAACCGCACAATATCCAAATTGCTTCTTAAAAAAAAAAATACCAAGACTAGCAATATTTCATCTACTGAAAACGAATCCCCAAAGTGATTCCACAAAAATGTGTAAGTTGGCAAGTCGGCCCAGAGCTAACGGTGCCGGCTACTTTCTAGCTTTCCTGGGGGCTGATTAAAGCGGGAAAGCGTCACATTCTGCTACGATTTTCACCAGTGACCTTGAAACAAACTGGCACACAAGTCGTTCTGGCTCTTACAGCAGGAAGTCAACATTGATTTAAGCATAATTTCTTCAAGATGTTAACACCGGAGAGAAAAACGGCAGAAAGAATGCAGTAGCGCACAACACATCGACTTGCAGTCGGAACGCTGCAAAACTGCAAAGCTGAGAGTTCTTTAGCATCTATTACAGCCAGATCGATCTGATGCCAAGCGAAGTCCTCCACATGTCAGCGTTCGTAAACTGACCGTTCTTTCAGAAAAAGCTTGCTGGTCAATGATTCTCTCCAAACAAATGAAGTGGAATCTTCTCAACGTAGCAAATCACGCTCTCCAGAACGTTCTGCATTATAATGGTATGTTAATAATAATTATATTTTGCATGGAGTTAAAAGAATTCAGAGGTTAGATTAAGGGAGACTGGCGGTCTGAAAAAGGACAAAAAGACCAATAAAAAGGGCCCAAAACACTTAATGGCTAACGGTTACTATAGAAACGCCAGAAATCCAGGACTAAAAGTGACAGTTATAGCTGCAGAGATGAGCAGTGTATGAGCAGAATGCCGGACTAAACCATTTCTTACACACAGGCCTATTGTTGCTGTTTATCATACAATGCTGTGTGGAGAGAAATATAAATAAATAAATAAGCGATGACTGTGCTGCGGCATCTTCATGATGCTTCTTAAAACCTAACGTCAGCATATACAC
>JAOUQX010000003.1:5290094-5305756 GCA_028566295.1 Liobagrus marginatus
AACATATCCCACCCGCTAACAGTAACATATCCCACCCACTAACAGTAATATATCCCACCCACTAACAGTAATATATAATAGTAAGTGAATCTCTTTCTTTGACTTATCTCATGCACAGGTTTTTGTTCATGGAGACGATCTGGACGCTTACTTTAGGGCCTTCAGTGCTGAAATCCTTCCTCCAGACTTCGATGGAAAAGGACCGAGCTGTGATTGCAAAGAAACAGCAGCAAAGCTGTTCGGCTCTGAAGATACGGCCCTTTAAATGTTAACTTGTGTTAACACACTATCCTCCGGCTGATGTGTGTGTGTGTGTGTGTATATGCACTATACCGATCTACTCCCTGTAGGGAATATAAAAATTATATTAGAAGTGAAACGTTTATCATTACAGTGATGGTTGAATGGTTTTAGTGTTGACTGTAACTGGCAATGTTTATGATAAAAATATGACTGATGGATATTTGTGTAATCATTTTAATCCTACCTGTGATTGGTCAATGAAGCAATGTATATAAATTAACACGAGCCATCAGATCAGTGACATAGTAAGGGGGCGACGTGGCTAAGGGCTTTGCTATGTTGCATTCACTGGTATTGAGAAGAATGAGCTGAAAAAGATGGCCAACATGCTGCAGGTCATAAACACTTACTGGATGTTAAAGCAAACCCTGTCCAAAAACAGCCTTGATTTTTATTTAGATTTAAATTTATAGCAGGTTTCAGAACATCTAAGACCTCCTTCATGAGGTATCTTGAGCCAATCCTGTAGTTTCTTGAGAACAATACGGGTTGTCTTAAGAGTAACTTCAAAAAAGCCCAGGAGAAACAAAGGCAGAACGCCATGAAGTCATTTTAACAGTTCTCAGCTCCACACTTTAGTAAAATAAGGTCTTTTGAGTTTGTAGCGCAGCATTAAGTGTTAAAAGCATTGCTCAGGGACCCAGTTGTGGCAGTTTGAGGCTTGAGCCCATGAGTTTCTGATCAGCAGTCAAACACCTTAACCAAAGAGCTAACAATTATATTAGGATGCAACAAAGAACAAACTTCTGAAATACAAATACTTAGGTAGTCGTCTGTACCTCAATAATAAAATAAGTCAATATTATGAAGCCCTAGTATCGGTAAATAAACCTCGTCACGCATCAGCAGTGCACTGTAGTTAAATACGTAGTGTGTGTATACTTTCGATCACTTAAAGGAAGGTTCCTTTAGTTGTCTTTATTCATAATCCTCCATTTGATCTATTTCTATATCATACACAGACCTGCCCAATTTAAAATCATGACATATCGTTGGACTTCTGGAGGAAACCACAAAGCACCCAGAGGAACCTCTTAAGTACAGCAAAAGTCTACGTACGCAGGGTGGAAACCCCTAACCAAGTGTAACCCGCTGTGCAATTACCTCCAATGAAAGCAAAAAAGTCATAAGAAATCTAATTTAAAAAAAAACAAAAAACAAAAAAAACACAAATACAAGAAAATAATTTATTTGAACACAATTATATTTAATCCAATCGCACTGTTTTTTTTCCCCCCACACCCATAATAAAAAAAAACCCAAAAAACCCTTACAACTAGTGTGAAGTGTTTTGGATAGCGAAGGTGGAATATGATAGTCATGGGTACAAACATCCCATCAAACACACAGCACTATGACGTGAATACACCATGACGACTTTTAATCTATCCATCAAATTTCACTGCATGGATTATGGAATGATATTTGCACTGCATTAGCAATTTCCACCGGATCGTCTAGAAGGTGGTCCGAGTTGCGGTAGAAATGCCTACACACTCAAGTATATGAACAAACATTAAAACAAACGCTTATTCAGTGCTGTGATAAGAGTACGGGCTGCGCTGAGTGAACAGCAGGAAAGTGGATTCACACTCCGAATTTGACACGTTTCTTATTTGCCCGAACGAGGGCCCTCAGTTTGGCTTGACCAGAAAAAAAAGAACCCACGACAAACATTATTGCTGATGGAAAAACAAAAACACACACCCGGTTATAAAAACTATAGAATTTATGTTTAGCATGTATTAATCTGGGTTTCAAAAGAAAACGAGGTGATGATTTCACACACCGTCAATCACTTGCGTACATCGTAAGTCAAAACAAATGAGTAAATAAGCAACATTAATAGGGACATTTATAGAACGAGAGCGCAAATGAAGAGGTCTAAAGCCTGTTTGTTGTGCTAAAAAAAATTAGGAAACAGCAGAAAAGTTAAGCGTCAGATGATGGAGACTGGAATGATGCTGGTGTACTTTTCTGAGAGCTCGGACCTCATGGTGTACTTCAATACTGATTGAACAAACTGATTTTTCCCCGATCAGTGCGTCCTCCTAATATGAGAACTTGAGAAATCAGGAGCATTTATCCACTTAAAATATAAATAAACAAACATACTGCATGAGATTCAAGCTTGAGGTCCGAATCAAACACGAATACTAGCAAACCCTGGATTTTGGTGGATATGAAAATTGACCAAAAAAAAAAGTTAATAATAATAAAATAACACCATAACATCAGGAGGTGGCACCCGAGTTCTACTGACTGAAGGCAAAACCATCCAACTTGAACTTCCACCTTTTTTTTTTTTTTTTTAAACATTCGACATCTATGAACAACAATGGACATACAAAGGGTGAAAAACATCAGACTTTAAGAAAGCTGTGCCATGTTGGAATCACTCTAACACACATTCACAACATTCCGTCTCCAATAACGCGAACAAATCCGATTGCACTCAAATAAATGTTACTAACAACTAATGAAAAGCGAACAGCTAGCGGTTTATCAATGTGCATGATGGATTCAAACCATGTCCAAGGTGTTTGGTATCTCAACAGACTCCGGTATCTGGTTTCGGTCACAAAACTAACTTTCCTTCCTCGGCAAGTTGGCAGTGATTTTCAAGATCATTTATTCATTCATTAATTCACCTTCAATGAGCGTTATATTTTGGTCAATCATAGTGGAGCAGTGCTAAGGAAGATAGATTGATGCATGTAGGTTGCGTGTGCAAATCCCAGCACTGCAAAACTACCACTGCTGGGCCTCTGCCCAAGGTCATATTGGTGAATGGTGGAAGACTGAACACACTAGGGATGAGTTTAGAATTCACCATGGATGAGATACTATACTTACTCACCCATGTACACCCAAGTCCTATTTAAGAGTAACCAAATATCTCTTGGTCAGACATGTGAAACTCAAGATCGAAACAAGGACCCCGGATCTGCAATACGCTTGACACGGATTAGACCCGCACAGTGTTAAACTGGTAGCCATGTACAAGCACTTTTTCTTTTTAACGGTTAGCAACAGTAGCTTCCTAGAAACACTACAAAACTAGTAAAGTGAATGTCAGACCCTGAACGCGTCTCGGTCTTAATTTGGAATTGCAGAAAAATTGTGCAAATTATATTTCATTTTTAAACTAAACAATTCCTTTCAATAAGAACACACTAGACAAGGCATTTTTCTTACTCAACTTCCCTCGAAACAAGAGGACCTTCTCGGCGTCCATCTCAACTATTCAAGAACATGCAGTTACTCTAAAGAACTGGAACACAAAGTCATTCATTCACTCAACGTTCTGGTTCTGTTCCCTTTACAGACTACAATGAAAAGCCGCCGTTAAAAACACAACTGGTCACAAAAAAGAAAAAAAAAAGAAGAAGTAATGCACGTATTGAGCGGTGAGCCAGCTTCCAGACACGAGTAGTCTACTGCCGGATCTCCTTTTCTGAGACAGGTTTTAAAACATTTCTAAACAACATCACAGCAAAGCTCGGCCAGAATGTGTTTTGGTGAATGCCAGTGGCTTTGGTGAACGGGACGGATCATAGTCATTGAGATGAAGAGTTTGTACTCTTGGATTTCTTCCTCTTGGTATGTTGCAAGATCTTGTCTCACTACAACTACAATCCAACTCGAACTAACAAATTTCACGTCAAAGAAAAAAGAATATAAAGTGCTTGAAATAAAGAGTCTTTCCCATGTGATGCCTCACCCAGACAGATGAATGAATAACACCGGCGCTATGAATAAGTCATAACGAGACCTACATAAACAGACCAGTAAGCAGGCTGCACAGCACAGAAGAGGCCCAAGCAGCACGTCTGCCCTTGCGATAAGCACACAGTGCCTGCATAACCGTTCCCTCAGTGTTCTATACAGTGTAGTAGCGAACAGCCGGTCTACAGTCGCGGTTTGTGCTGAAGTTTTAACACGTTAGCAGCTGCAAGCTAACTTATTTTACACACACTAGGGCCAGTGCATTAACTGACAGTTAGAACGATACAGCAACATGTACCATATTTCCCAGACAGTTAGTTGCTTCTGAGGTTAAGACACAAGCCTGTGTAGTAAATCGAGCCGTTGTGTCGGGCGGCCTACTGTGGAAGTCATCTTTCAATAGGTATTAAATGGCACTTCGGTGTAATTGGTCCTGTCTGTAAATGGTCTGGTAGATGGCCTTCAGATATCACCAGTTTAAGATGGTGGTGAAAATGGTCTGTCCATAAACGAATGTCTAAAACCTTGCTTTGAATTTCGCTCGCATGGAGAATACTGATGTTGGATGGCTGGAGCAAAACAGACACACGGCAACTCAATTCAATTTGTACTCAAGAGACTGGTTGGTATAATGTCCGTGACGCTCCTACACCGTACCGTGACTTGAATTTATACACTTATATGGACAAACGTTTGTGGACACCTGACCGGCATGCCCACGAGCCTTCTCCAAAGTGTTGTTAGACAATGAAGCACGCGGTTTTCTATAACGTCTTTGTATGCTGAACGTTACACATTATTCCTTCACTGGAACAATGAAGATTCGCTATTCGAAGAGGCCCAAACACTGTTCAAGCATGACAATGCTCCAGTGCACAAAGCCTCCGAGCTTCAGGTTTTCAGACATTGTTTTCTAACTGTGGAGTGGAAGAACTCGAGTGTCCTGCACAGAGCTCTAATCTCAACCCCAATGAACAGGAACAGCGACTGCACTCTAACTCTTTAAAGCCTATACTAATAATTTTGGGCACAATCAATCTCGTGGAAAGCATTATTCGACGTGTGGACGGGGTGTATTATCGGGGTAAAAGCAAGACTAAATCCAGAATAGGCCATTCATAAAAACACATGGATGTGATGGTCAGGTGCCCCAATACTTTTGTCTATATAGTGTAGTTTTTTTTTTTTATATACATGTTTGAGTATTAATTAATAGCATCTTGAAGTCTAGAAAATATGGAACATGGCTCCTTTCTATCGCCATTGTGCCCTTATTCATGTGTTGCGATTAACAACATAACGATGTCTTTTTTTTGTGTGCAAGATGAGACCAGTTCGAAATGCTTAAGTAATTTGGTTGGGAAAAAGTATGAATCGACAGAGAGCAGAGGTCAAAGATTAAGAAGTAGTGGTCGTGCATGTGCCCCCTGAGGCTTGGTCTTCCTGGCTTTGGCATGCTGGCTTCTGCTTCTGCCACTGGCAGATGGCGTTGGCGTATCCCACGAGGACTTTATCCATCCAGGTGAGAGGTTGCGGGAAGAGAACAGCACCTTCGAAGAAGCCCAGGTGGCCGCCGTGCAGCGTCAGGGCGAAGATCACGTTCTCTTTCTTTTCTGGGGGAGGAATTAAAAAAAGAGTAGCCGGAGTATCATAATTTAAAGCAACAGTCAGAAACAGTCCAGAAAAGGCCGACATTTAAAGGATCTCCTTATCTACATTTAATTGCAGATACTCAATTTAATACTTCAACATTTAAAAAAAAAAAGTAAGATATGGCCTAATGTAATGTTAATCCATAGCTGGCTATTATTGCAGCTCATCATCAACAAACATCTGTGCATTATGAAATGTCTGAAATGAATAATAATAATAATAAAACAGTACCTGCGAGTGTGCGTGGGATGGTGAGAAGAGACTGGTGTACGAGCGGGTCATCGGCAGAGTTCACCAGCAGGAGTGGAACATTCACCTACAACACATGGAGTCGATTTAAACGACAAAAACAACAAAACAAAAAAATTTAAAATCACAGAAGAAAAATGTTCATATACAAGTAATATCTAACCCAGGAGTCACCAACACTGTGCCCGCGAGCACCAGGTCGCCCGCAAGGACCACACGAGTAGCCCACGGGCCTGTTTTAAAAATATCCACCATAACACCACTTACCAGTGATCTGCCTATAATGAAAATCTGATTAAAAAAATAAATAAAAAAATTAAAAAAATAGCAACGAAAAAAAAGATTGTAAAATCGAAAATAAGTTGACCCCTGATCTAACCCATAAAAGGTCCATGAGAGCCATACTCACGTTGTGAATGTAGTGCACGCAGCTCTCCTTCTCATAATACTCTTTTAAGGAATTGTGTCCATGGAATTTTCTAGAACATAATACATGATATTGATGAACAAAGTGTCAAGCAAGTTATCCGTCTCATTTTCGTATTAAACATTAATTTACTGCGTTTTTTTTAAGTTAGAATGCATTTTATTTACTCAATTTAATTCAAATTGTTCGCTTTAATACAATTTAAAGTCAACGCTGGTGTACACGTATAGCACAGATGTCTGCACACCCCTCTTAGAAATTACAAGACCACAATGTGCTGTAAAGTGATGGCCGATGAAGCTGAGTAACCCTGAGGTATGCTGTAGGGAAAAGGGGTGTTAATGAATTTGAGATTTCAATCAATCAAAGAGCTTCAAAGTGATTGGCCACTCTCCTATTAGGAGAGAGAAAAAAAAAAGAAAGTATAAATTTTTGCAGAATCCCACTTTCCTACATCAAACTGTAAAATGTTTCGAATATTATATAGTGGAAGAATATCACTGAAAAATGCTTTGTATATATTTAAGTTTTTCCTTTACTAAAAACTTTAGTGGGTTTTGCCTGCCATTCTTTAGATCTGCATAAGGGCAAAAAAATGTACAAGTATATACACATTATGATGCTTTTCAGGATTTTCACAGCATTTGCTTTCACGTTTGCCTAGGATTTGCATACAGTATAATTTAACACAGTAAAGAGTTAACTGTGTAAAGCCATGAAGCATCTCCAGGAGAACTCTCTCCAGGCGTGATTTATAAACTGCAGGATAGATGTTGCACTCTACAACTGTTATACAAGCTAATCTATTCAGGGACATGTATCGCATCGTCTTACAGCGTCTAATCTCTGGTATGTTTTTCAAATTTATCAATATATTCTAGCCCCTAAGCAGAGCAAATAAATAACCGTTTAGAATTTTTCTCTACAACGTTTATAAATAAAGGATGTCTGAGCTACGATGTGCATGCAGTAAGACATTAAGGCGGTCTCAGATTTGAGTGCAGGAAGTGGTGCATTCACACCTCATGATGTTGTCGTCGATCTGCATAAGAGATGTGGCAGTGTAAAGGCGTCTCAGATCTGCGTCTATCAGCTTAAGGGAGCTTCCTCCAAACAGGCTGCCCCTGTGGGGGGGGATAAAAACAACTCAGCTACTGCTAATACCACAGAGAATCGCTTTTAACGACCAGTTGAATACATTTAGCATGTTTCTATCACAAGGAGCCATCAATTACACTTACGGTACTTAACAGACTTCTTTATCCAGAGGGACTTATATGCACTTATTTATTTTTAATCCAACACTGCAGGTGAGAGTTAAGGGCCTTGCTCAGGGGCCCAGCAGTGGCAGGTTGGTAGTGCTGGGAACCAAACCTACAATCTTTCAATCAGCAGTTTGCCACAGAGCTACCAGGTTACAGTGAGCTTTAC
Source organism: Liobagrus marginatus (assembly GCA_028566295.1). Taxonomy (NCBI): domain Eukaryota; kingdom Metazoa; phylum Chordata; class Actinopteri; order Siluriformes; family Amblycipitidae; genus Liobagrus; species Liobagrus marginatus. The sequence goes on from JAOUQX010000003.1 coordinate 5,297,887, forward strand.
CTGTGTGACAGAATGATCTTCTTCATGTTGTCGGCCATAAGAAAGTTATAGAAGCGTCTGCACTGGTCCCACTGCAGAAACGTCTCCTGAGCCCTAAATACACAGAGGGAGGGAAAAAAAATAATAATAATTAAATAGTAAAAATATGATTCAGTCGGCAGGAGTGGCGCAGCGGTAGCGCACTCGCGTCGACATACACTCAGCGTGTTTGCGCTGCAGGCGACCCGGGTTTGAATCCGGTACGTGGTCATTTCCCGATCACTTCATTTCACTCTGGCCGATCACAAAGGCAAAAAAAGCCTGAAAATAAATCTTTCCAAAAATAAAAACCATGAAATACATGATGCAGCCTTTCGTCTAGAAAATTCCTACAGGGCTTCTGAAAAGCAAAGCTGCTCAGCCATCCAGCGGTGTGACTTCACAGAGCCTCAATACTTTCCGCATTCCTCGGTGTGCTGAGTCACGGGCCACTAATGTTGGTTCTGTTTATATAGTCACAGCGTTACTGGGAAAATATGCTTTGCTCAAGCTGGACAAAATGTTTCACAGCCATGCCAATGTAGGATGTTAGGCATTGTGTTTCGATTTTAATTAGAACAGCTGTGGGCAAAGATGTGCGACACATGTGACAACCACAAATCAAACAGTACGGCTGCTTCGCCATAGACAACCGAGCTGCCTGGCTGAAAAAGCAAAACGCAGATGGGACACACTATTTACAGCTACTTCAGTAACAAACCAACCAAACCAAACACTGTGCATCCTGATGCACAATCAGCTAAATGCTGGATGAAAGTGTATATTTAAAGCGGTCTTATTCGGAGCTTTGTGCTGATGCTCTAACTGAGCGTTCACTCCTCCTTCACTGGGACCGAGACAGAGGATAGCCGCAAAAAGTCTAACAAGCACTAATGATACGCCTCCTTAATTGTGACTGCCAGGCATATCACTACCCCTTCTTTAAATGGAACACAAGCACAGATATGCTCATTGTATGGGCACCATGGCAACACCACCGTCACTGGGATACAAACACAAAAGCCACGCCTCATTTACCTTGTACTGAGCATTGGAGCTTCCATCATTGGGCTTGATGGGTACAGAGTCCAAAGTTCTTTCAGTGGGTCTGATAAGCACCAAGGTAACACCCTGTTCAATCGTTTTAGGACAGGCACGGCTTTTAATGCCATGCTTCCTTCACTGAAACAGACATGCGCATACCATCTACTTGCTTTAAAGGCTTTGATAGAGCAACACTACCAAAAAGTCGCTGGAAAAAAACGTCTTAACATTGACTTTAGTAATATACAGAACGGTCTGCAGAATCACACTTTGATTGGTAAACACTCCACACACACCGTTCAAAAGTGGTACAACTGTTTCATACACACGGAGAATCTTAAAATGTTCCTACAGTGAACCCACTGGTTTTTTTTTTTTCGTGTGATTTCATACAGAGAAACTCCAGCTTGCCTAAGTGCACTGTAGCCCTGGCACACGCTCACGCAGCACAGCACACGCTCCTGATTGGCTTGATTCTCCCCCAGGAATTTGCAGACGATGTTGCCACCGAGACTGAACCCAACCATGATGAGCTGGCTCTGGGGGAAGGTCTTCTTTATGTAGCCCACCATGGCCGCAAACTCCCAGGTACAGCCTACAAAGTGTGGAGAAGAAACATGTAAACTTACACGAATAAAAAAAAATTCTTGCAGCAGTAATAATTTATTTTTTTTATTACTCAAACCCAGTCAATTCAAGGACATTATTACGTCCTTTAACCTCAACGGCTCTGCTCTAAATAAAAAAGTTTCTTCATGTTTTTTTATGGAACGTACCATAGGTGAACATGCGGGGGGACGTGAGCTCAATGTTGGGCAAGGCCCCAAGGTGGTTGAGTACGGCACAGCGGTAGCCTTGCTTTTGCGAGTGATCCACAAAGGTGCGAATGTAGTGTTTCTCGCTGTGGTTCCCGATGCCAGGGCATATAACCATGGTGACATCCGCTGTAGAGAAAGCGAGAGAGATAAAGGACAAGAAAATGTGACCGCAAGCATGTAGTCAGGACGCATTTCATTTGGCCAGCGATAGGAAGAGGAACGCAAATGTGACATCACGCGAATCAAAGCTGTTTATTTGATGAGAGCTTGCGCTTGCATTTACTTGAACTTTTTTTAAACTGCTGTATTTCCATGAACTGTTGCGAACCGCAGTTTTTCCAATATGCTGCTAGATTTCCTGTGTGGAACACATTAACTAGATTTCTGATATGGGGAAATTTGGCAGCAGGTATGAAATATTTAGTGAAAAATACTGTTTCATATAGAAGGCCTTTCTTTTTATATATGCCCATTTTAGAAAATTAATGAAGACATTATTCATTTATTATTTACCGCTTATCCTGTTCAGGGGCACCGGAGTCTACACCCTAATGATCAGATTAGCTTTGTGAAAATATAGATGAACATGAATGCATAAATAGAAAATATTGTGCAATATACAGTACATCATTAAGGCGCTTCACCCAGGAGGTGTTTCTCTTCTGTTATTCCAGACAGAGAGACAGACCGGTAGACTTCAAATGCATATTGGGGACAGTTGACCCAAGTAGTTTAGTTCACATTGGTCAGGCATGGACTTCTCAGACATGTAGACGGGTCATACAAACACACACAGTGTTGTAAACAATTTTTTATTACATTAAAAAGAATTTTTAAAAATCCATAATGAGGCGTTTCTGATGCTACACAAGCATCAGTGCCAATGCCAACAAAAATGACCACTGGCTTGATGGATGAAGCGCCTCATAACTGAGCTTCTGTCCTTTTTTACAAAACAGTACACTCAAAACTGAGGCAGTTAAACTGGTGATAAAATTGGTTGTTTTATAGCTGCACATTTGATTAGCGCATATCCATCTAGCTAGTAATAACCCACATGGTCATTTTGACTTTGGTCATGAACTTTTACAGTGCTTTCTTCATTCTCGTGCAGGTTTATTATTACAAGCCAATGTCGGCAAAACATTTTGTCTGAATCCTGGCATCGAGTAATTTTTGTTCATGCGCCTTCAAACAATAATCAATTTTCAATGAAAGAAAAAAAAAAAAAAAAAAGTTTTAAGGATTATATGAAAGGTTTAGCAATCGCACACCCATGAGACACTGACCACTGCTCTGATGATCTGCCAAAGGTTCGAAGAGATCAAAGGTCGCCGTGGCGCCATCCTGCATGGGAAGGTACTTGCGTAGACCGGTCGGGTGCGGTGAACTCACTCGGCCCAGCTTTCCGTACAGAGCGGTCTGTAAATGGCCACTTTTCCCCCACAAGAGCGGAGGAATGTATCTGCAAGGGGAATTAAATTACACAAATGTCACACCTGACCCAAAGCACACACTCATTGCACGTTGTGATTATGGTGAATCTTTTAAGACTTAATTATTAGTAGGCATGCATACTATAATCAGCAGATGACCATAATCATAGATCTTTGAGTACCAATTATGCTGAAGCTTACCCAGTATTTGCCTACTATATCAAGACCCGAGCTATATACAGATAATGTTACTTATCTGGCATTAATATGATTAATGTTAAAACTGGCATTAAGGTGACGTAGCAATTTTATTCTAAATGATCAAAATCTAATCTGTGACAGTTTGCTAGTGTAAAAGTAATAGACATCTTCGGTACATGCATTGTTGTTTTTTTAAGAACGCATTACTTGGCTGCGTCACATGACCCTGTGCTTGATTATTTATGGCTTTTGTGATAGCAGCATGTTGCATTTTATTCCTTGCTTAACTGGAACACAATCATCAAGATCATTTCCTGGTTTAGACAGTTTGCAGTCAGCTTTATTTCCTTATTCGATTTTTTTGTTCTGTATGCCGAGGACACTAGTTACACCAATGTTTTCCTGCTTAGGGTTAGTTAATGGGCCACATCCAAACAGAGGGGGAACAAAGTCATAAATCGTTTCAAATCTGGTGTAGAGAGGTGTATAACTAGACCCTTTCAAGTTGAACCTGGTTTAAATTCAGGTCATGACACAAGGGTTGGCAGGCATTTGATTTAGAGACGTTGCCATGCCGATTAAAAATAAAGAAATAAAAAAAAAATCACAGTTGTGCAATGGTTCTGTCCACTTGCAACTGTTATGAAACCAGCTGCCTTCACTCTTCAGGGCAGAAAAGTAAACACGGCGGTTTCTGTGAAGACTGTTTCCGCGGGCGGGCTTTTCTTGTTTACTTGGAACGCCAGCACTGAACTAGCAAAAGGGCTTACTTAATCATTCCATCATGTGTCTCTTAACTTCTTAAAACAGCCCATAGCAGTAGATTTATTTACGGTACAAAAATATGCATTATGGTGCCATCACATTAATCGTTTTTAAAGAAGTTTAACAGTCATGTATCAGAGACGATCAGGTGCATTTCCATCCACTGTGATTGGAATGGAACATAAATAAATAAAAGGGTCGGAAAAACTAAGAGCACTTGAGAAGGACAGCTTTTCATGACATGCTGTTGCACTTAATATCGGCCAAAATAGCAAAGTCCACCAGCAGCCCGATAGCACACATACCCACCCTTTTCTTCTATAGCTTCCCTAATCATAAGATAACAGCTGTACAAATACATTTTACAGCGCCGTAATTATCCGGTTTCTTTTTGTTTTTAATTACATTTTTTTTAACGTTATAAAACTGTTAAAATTATAACTCCCGTTCAAGGCACGATGCTTTACGGTGAACTGGTGGCTACAGATGAAGATTTAAGAGTTTGCGTTAACAAAGCAATTCTCCAACATGTTACACTCCGCATTTCAAGCGGCTCAGCAATAAACAGCCATTTAGAAATGGAAACTGTAACAGGGATTAATTATTTGTGGGGTGGGGAATAAATAAATAAAATTTAGAAAACCCAATGACTTAAAAATAGAACTGACCGGAGGAGTAATTTTAGCTGCAGCTTATCCTGACAACAGCAGCCATAATAAAGCAGCAACAGACGTGGAGACGATTAAAGCTAAATAAAACACTTGTCTGCTTTGTGTTTATGTTCCGCCAAGAGCTTTTGTTTCTTTCGTCCGTAATGACCACTAAGCACCGGTAATAAGTAAACCATGAGCCCGCAGGAAGCGAGTGCCAGCAGGGTCACGCCGGCCTGACCCGCCCGTTAAGTGCTCAAAAGTCCAAACACAAACATCAGCGAGTGCTGCTTGCTCTCTTGATATACTGCTTCTGGATCGTACGGCGTCTGTAAATATCTCAGAATTAGCCCAGGTCATGCGACTTTACATGTAATGCTGCAGAAGAGATGAGGCGCTCTGCTGCCGAATCGATTGATGCGTCGACCCGGGAGTCGTTACTGTAATTCGAAACAAACGATTACATAAGAGCTAATTTAGGGATGTGTAACAGACAGTCAGCCACGCTACATGCTAATAAACTAAAGTAGAAAACGGACAGCCAATAACATTGCAAACCGGTACACGCACACGATGTATTTTAAAACGCAAACCGCATCCAGTACATGGAAAAAGTAACTCAATCACTACAATAGGGTTAGGGTTAGATCAAACCAAGCGTTCATCACGGTTGCCATGACTAGGCAAATATTTCAGCTCCTACAAAAGCACACGGCAAGTTATTGGGACGTGTTTTGAATAGAAAAAAAATAAAGCCATAATATATCCAAAAATGACTATTTGGATAAGCATTCGGAAATGGAACAGATTTGCGGTGCGGTCAAATTAACGTACATAAAATTTAAACAAAGATTTCTGACGCGTCAAATTCAGACTGTATAGTAAGTCTACACTTGGATCATTTAAATCAAACACTTCCTTTGCTTAGTTTAATCTAAAGCTTAACACGATGTTTATAGTGCTCACATTACTAAAATCCACACACACACACTATAAAAAGTTATCAAATGAACTTATACATCTGCCTTATTGTACCTTCCTTTCGCTCTTATGATATATGATAAGTATCATTACTATAAATGATATTCTATAATTATGTAGGCTGCGATTCTAGATAAAGTGCCCACATACAACACTTACTCTTTGGTAAGAATTGGGCAGGATTTGAGCAGGAAGCGGGTGAGCAGCGTGTCCTGGCATGTGAGTTCCGGAGGTGCAGTTGGGCTTTTCAGATTCAGGTACCGGACGATGATATAAAGCACGGTGGCGACAGCTGCCAGTTTCATCCCGTCGAACATGGCCGGCATCTCCGGCGCCACCGTGTACACCTCTGGTTCGTGCGTGCTCATGACTGGTCTGGCAAGAGGAAGGAGAGATGATGTAGAGAAATTGCGTTAAAAAAAAAAACAACAACAAGCGAACAGGAACTTAAGAGGTGGGTTAGAAATAAAGAATTAACAGGAACTCCATTTGCTATGCAGATGTAAAACTCACTTTGTTGCTTGTTCAGCTTTTCAAATTGTAATCGCTTTTGCTTGGATTAAGAAGACGGAGTTGTCACAGTGATCAGGTCCAACCTGTAAAGAAAAGTGAGAGGATTGATAACTAGGTTGGAAAGAATTTGAGATTTGTAACTGTGCTTTATGAGACCTTTGTCAGCTGTAACAAAGTTCAGCTTCCTTAAATGCTCCCATAACAAATCTTAGGAGGTTTGGACACAAGTCAGGGTTACATACAGCTTTGGGGCTGAACTAGCCTAAATACAATAAGAGTAGCCTTAGATAATCCTACAAATGTCCTTAAAGTCAGGAAATCCAGTTAGACAACATTAAATCTTTTCCCAGCCAGCAGCAATAAAATACAACTAACACAATGCAGCTTGCTTATTTTTAAAAGCTAACTAATAAAAACTTGCCAAATTAATATTAATAATTCATATTATTCCGTTGTACAGAACTACACCATTCCTACAGAGACTTTTTGTTGCTGCTGCTCATAAGGTTTTGTTTTAAAGACAGGCAGATAAATACAGACAGACTCACAGGGTAGCTTGAATATAGGCAGATGAATATAAAATAAAGAATTATAAAAAAATAAATATTACACAGATGAATTTAAATTGACTGCCAGATTACTAATAAAGACAGATTTTAAAAATGGCATATACATAAGTATGGACAGACAGCCAAGTATAAAGATAAAAACACAGACAGGGATAAATGTAGACAGTGATTAATATACAGGCAATTAATTAGACAGACAGACATGTACAAAAATAAAAGACCAGTAAAAAATATGGCTATCATTAAAAACTCGGTATGTCGTGGCGGCATTCTATATATTATTACTACATTCTATAATAATATAAAACACAAACTCAAACCTGTTTTTTAAACCATGGAGCAACGAAAGTGAATAGAAGAGTGCTGGAACAGAATGCCGGATGGGAGAGGCCAGGCACGAGCTAGCCCCTGTTAGCGACTGTTAGCTAGAAGCGATAAATAAAGCATCAGATTCGAGCACAGAAACAACAATTCGCAGTTACTAACGCACGACTTACCTTAACCACTAACTTCTCCCACCAATAAATCTGTCTCCAAAGTTAGCTGTCTCTAAACCTGTCCATAAGGACAACCTGCAACTATGTTTGTCTCCGCATTTATACGCTGCACCTTTCTAGCATATTCTTTTTTTTCTCTCTCTGTGTCCCTTTCATTCCACTTACAGTTAAGGTTTTATCTCCTATCCGTATTCGGATGAATCCGCCTACCAATTTTACTGCGATGTGATTGGTTAGTACAAGCAGAACTTTAAAAGGCTAGCCAATCCTAGTCCAAAAGGCGGGGTTTGTATGCGGGAAAAGCAGCTCCGGACCAACAGACCTGGGAGAAATCAAACACCTACTCAACCTCATATGCACCAGACTAATGAGCTAAGT
>JAOUQX010000003.1:5325811-5337276 GCA_028566295.1 Liobagrus marginatus
TAATATGTACTGTACTAAATACAATATACAATATGCTATACTATGAATATACTACAAATCTGTACACGATATGTTTTGCCTTCCAAGTGTATTTACATGTTATAATATTTATTTTGGTGGCTTTTTATGACACACATTTTATTTCTCTATATTCTAGCTATAAGTTATGATAGACTAGTGATATTGCTAGTGATAATATCCAGTGCAATACTAAATATAACACACACTGACTTATCATCTGACTGATGAAATCATTAACCCTATTTAGATATAAGATAAGAGATAAAATAAATCATGTCATAACAACCTATAATATATAACATATTTAGACAGTACAACGTTCTTTTCAATGAAAAGAATAATAAAAGAGCGATAACAAAAAGTTTGACTTTTACCCAAGCTTTACTTCATACAGAGGTGCTCTAATTCATCTCCATGTGTGGATCGTTGTGTTTAATCACCGCTTACATTTGCGATATATATTTTGTTTAGATTTGTGAGATCAATTTATAATATCCACCGATATATATGGGCATGGGCGTTTTGATAATTGTGTGCAAGACTGCTATTATGGGATGGTTTTGTGCTGAAAGACGAGTTAACAGCATTTCGTGACAGCAAGGGTGATGGTGGCTCCTGCGGTATAAGGCTCTGGGTCAGTGATCAGAGGGTCGGGGGTTTGAGCCTCGCACCAGACAAGCTGCCATCATTGGGTCCTTGAGCAAGACCCTTAACCTCACTTGTCCAGGGGGTGCTGTTTGTTCTGACTGACCCTGCGCTCTGACCCCAGCGTATTCTGACAGATATGCTGGGATATGCGGAATATAAAACATTTCACTATGTGTATGTGACAAATACGATCTGAAAATGTCAGTAATCATTCAGAGCTTCAATTATTATTTCAAGTGATTTGATTTGCTTTAATTGATATACTGTACTTAACATGAGTAATAATAATAATAATAATAACGCACTACACTAAACATCACTCGAACCCAATTTGTGCTCAGCTGGGAGTACTAAGTAACTCAATTTAAAGTGGCAAAGCTATTTTTTTTATTTACCGTAGTTAGCTTAGGTTTTCAACGAGGGAGGAAAATTACAGTATAAAGTGTTATAAATTTATTTGTTTTTTTTAAAAAAGCTTGTTCAGTTCAGTACTGTTTTTACCAATGCGACAAGTAAAATGAATAAATATCAGTTTGGTTTTATCAGGTAGATAAACATATAAATAATTAGTATCAGTTCAAAAAAAATCAATATCACCGCTCTATAATTTTTAATGTGAAATATTGTATTTAACACAGGAAAGTTTTTCGTCAATTTAAAAATAAAGTACTATCAGTGATTTTAACTTAAATATCATAAAAGTCCTCATAAAACACTGCAACTAAGCAAACGCAATTAGAATACGGCGCTTAAATGGTAAACTAGCTGAGCAAACTATTTTTTTTATTTTTTTACAACATTAATGTAGTTCAATATGAAAGTTTTTAAATCTTCACTCCAATTTTTGACCAAACAGCTATGTGTTTCTAAATTATCCTCTAGCTCTAGCATGTCATCCCATTCAGTCTGCAGGCCAAAAATCTGGAGTCTTCCAGTCTGGATGTATCTCCCAGTACCAAAAGGGGGCAGTCTTGAGTCAAAAAATCTTAAATCCTTTAAGGAGGGTAAGTGTGGGTGCTCTGCGCTTGCTCTGGGCCCTCGAGGACTTCACAGTCACCAGTTTGGCTGTGGCCGGAGTCGGCAGCTCCTTGTAGCAAGGTGTGAGAAGTGAGGCAGATGAGATGCTGATTGGTGCTTTGTCTTCACTGATATAAAGGGACCGGAGTGAAAGCATCCTCTCTGCCTCACGTCTCACCTCACGGATGGCTTCGTAGAAGACATTTTGCACAGACGCAAAATCCGAGCAGGCGGATATCTCAAAAAACAGGCAGCCGAAACGAGCAGCCAAGGTCACACCATCCGCCTTGTTTACTTGTCTGAGAAAAAAAAGCCCAAAAATCAGTGTCATAGTGAATAAAAGTAAAACATTTGGGCTAGAACAAAGAACCTAGACAAAAGTGGACCTCATTTACATCCAAATCTGCTCCTGCATACTTTCCACAGATTTGGTCCACCTACTCCATGGAATGCTTGGTATCCATTACTTGTGGTCTTCATCTGCAGTGAAGCTATTAGGCTTATTATTCTAAAACCAAACGGTGAAGTTATTTAAAGAATTAAACATTCCGTGAGACATTAAATTCAATTATTTGTTAGCTAGCCTAGTTCAAGTTCAAATTCAGAGTTTATTTGTACTATGTATGATGTGCATGTGACAAACTTTGAACTTGAACTTGAACTAGGCTAGCTAACAAATAATTGAATTTAATGTCTCACGGAATTTTTAATTCTTTAAATAACTTCACCGTTTGGTTTTAGACTTGAAAATGTCGAGCAATTGCTAAAAACGTTATTTCACTATTGAAGATTTTTAAATTCAGTACCCTTATGAAACCCCAAAACACAAGCTGTAAAATGGAAGGCGTCATCATGTTAAAATGTTTACGAATGACAACATATGTAACACTTGATTTCAAATATTACTCAGAAGTAATGAGATAAACTGCTGCCGAAACAACATAACATCATATGGAGTTATTAAGTCGAAGTAACCAGATGTTGGGTTAGGGGTTGGGATATGGTGACAGTCTCTAGGTGTGTTTTGAAGTGTGTGGTCTGGTATCTATGGGAAATATTTTAGGTGAAACAGATTTCCATTACCATCATCTCCTTAACACACGTCGACGGCAGACCAAACATGTCTACATTTGTTATAAGGGGGAAATGTACGAATTTAATTCTTGCCAAAGTATTCTTTAATGATGAATCAATTCCACACCTCACATATAAACACACACACACTAACCGTGGTGTCCATACAAAGACTATGATGGAGACTCATCCACAGTAAAAAAAACATGAAATATTTTGGAACATTTTTTTCAAGCTCCAAATACAAAAACTGAAGCGTTCCTTAAAAGCCTAGCATAAACAACCACTTTTCCTTGTATAAATGCTGATCAGGGCACATTTACTGTAATAAAACCCAGCTGGATTGTTGGATGCCCATTTTGATTTGAATACCACACATACCTTTGCTTTTGAGAAAAGTAAGCAATGACTACCATTAAGTTGGATTCATTTGGCAGACACTTTTATCCAATCCAGTTTTCTGCCCACCTGACTCGTACAAAACTTAAAAGTGCTCAGCTACCACTCACTGTTTCCATTGTTCAATATTAAATTCTGTGATAGTGCTTCTTATACATGTATATGCCATAATGCTATTTCTCAGCCACAAATGTTTTTAAAATGCCAACAAATTTCCATAACTAATGGAATTAGATATGCTAACGCGCTAACCGCTCTGTCACCATGCTGCCAGGTTCCAACCATGTAATGTGTTATATAGTTTCACTACATGGAATATACAACAGGGATTTGCTCATTCGCCTATAACATCATTAGTGAGATTTATGTCAGTAATGCCATCCAGTACATCTTTATGGAGCTCAGTGGCTTTGTGCACAGGTGCATTGTCATGCTGGAACAGCGCATCGGCCTCTTTATTCCATAATCTTAATGTTACAGCATACACGGACATCCGATAAAACTGTGCGCCTCAAACGTTGTGGCAAAGGTCTGGGAATGAAGGGTTTAAGACTAAATCGGTTGCCATTTAGTTATTCTTCACTGTTCCTTGTTGAATCAATAGGATAAAATGTACATAATGAGGTAAAATGTACGTCGCTCTGGATAAGGGCGTCTGCTAAATGCTGTAAATATAAAATATAACCAGATGATGATTTATTATCGTTCACTAAAAGCAGTGTGTGATTTTGGCCAGACCTTTTTTAACCTTTGTAAATCTGTCTTGTATGTTCATATGTTAGCTAATTTAAACATTTCAATCAATCCTTCGCCTTTTTCTAGAATAATTGCTTTAGACCATTTATTTTTGACTTCACAACAAGCAGAATCATGATTGCATGCTGTGAAGTGATTCAAGTCTTTTGTCTGATGCAATGCAGACAAAATGTTTTAAGGTTCTTCCATATTTTTATTGCTTTCTATTATGCAACTAAGGCCCGGTTCCACAGACAGGGCTTAACGTAAACCAGGATTAGGCCTTAGTATAATTAGGATTATTAAGTAGCTTTTATAAGCGTATACTAGAATAAAACATTACTGGTGCACATCTTGAGACAAAACAATGGCAGTGACATGTTTTAAGATATGTCAGTACAAGTTGCTGTCAGTTAAAACAGCTCAAACATACAGTTTAGTCTAGGACTAGCTTAAACCAGGTCTGTGCAACCGGGGGTCAACATTTTTTGAACAGTGAGTTAAGTCAAACCTGTATCTCTCCATGTCCACTTTGTTGCCCACTAAAATGATAGGAGCCTCAGGCTGCAGACCTTTGGTGTAGAGTGTCACGGCTTCCACATACTGTTGGCACACTTCAAAACTGAGTCTGTTATCGATGCTGTAGACGATAAGAAATGCATTGGCCCAGGCTAGGTAGCGATCACAGTTCACTGGTCCATCCTGAGGAAAAAAGGAAAACCCAACAGGAGCTTCTGTGATACTGTAATCCATCCTTCAATCCATCCATCCATCCATCCCTCAATCCATCCATCCATGCACCCATCCATCCATCCATCCATCCATCCATCCATCCTTCAATCCATCCATCCATCCATCCGTCCATCCATCCTTCAATCCATCCATCCATGTACCCATCCATCCATCCATCCATCCATCCATCCTTCAATCCATCCATGCACCCATCCATCCTTCAATCCATCCATCCATCCATCCATCCTTCAATCCATCCATCCATCAGTCCATCCATCCATCCTTCCATCCTTCAATCCATCCATCCATCAATCCATTTTCTATATTGTTTCTGTATTGTTTATCCCACACACGATCAGAGGGAACCTGATGTCTATCTTAAGGGAATCTGGGCAAAATTTAGGCACCCACTCACCCTCGTGCACTCTTGTTTTAAATTAAATTAAACTAACTTAAATTAAATTAAATTAAATTAAATTAAAGTGATTTTAAATTTAATACCACATCATAATAATTATATTGGGTAAATCTAAAAATGTATGCATCTTGTACAGAATTTTAATTTATTATTAAACTAATAAGATTTTTAAAAAGCCCGATTTATTTAGGGATAGGAACAAACGTGTATGTTTACAATATACATAGATAAAGTATACAATTTACAACGTGAATCAATTACATATTGTAAATCATTACCTGGTCAGCTGTGTCCATTACTTTGATCAAAACTGGTTGTTGGTCCACTACTTCCTCTGAGGAGTAAGTGTCCTCTACAAACATAATGTAAAAAAAGATATATACTGTATTTTTCAGCCAAGACATTTTTATAAGACATCTCACATTATACTTATTTTGTTATATTGTTTTAGTTATTCAACACAATTTTCCATACGCAAGTTGTCATGGCCGTAAGATTCAATTTTAGAATCAAAGAAAGGATTTAGTCTCCGCTGTCCATCTGGTTGCCATATGACTGATGATTTAATGTGCTGTGGTTTAAGCAAGATGACAGAATGATAGATCGGAAATTGGGATTATATGTCGTTTTGAAAGGTTAACATATGAGCTTTGAAGTATTCAAATCCAGTGAATTTCACTCGGTCACTTGTTCTGGGAGCTCAGTGATTAAGGTGTTGGACTGCTGATCCGCAGAGTGGGGTTCGATTCCCAGCACCGCCAAGCTACCACTGCTGGGCCCCTGAGCAAGGGCCTTAACCCTCAACTGCTCGGTTGTAAGTCGTTCTGGATAAGATAAGAGCGTCTGCTAAATGCTGTAAATTTAAACGTTCTTGATTCATCATCCCAATTTATCTCTGGACTTGAAGTCATTAATAATCAAGGAATATAAAACGAAATGTCAGGAGATGTTTAGTCTTTAGACTTTATGAGTTTAAGGTAAAAGTAAAACCAGTGCAGCTCACCAAGGGTCGGGTCGTATTCGCTAATAAAACGCCTCGTGAGGAACTTCACAGTGAGAGCTGCAAGGAGGAAAGAACACAAACATCCTGTGACTACAACAAATCGCTTCCACTTATATAAGGTTCCTTCAGGGCCATGGGAAAGCCAGTGTCCCAAGAAACATACTCATGTGCTATAAAGTGGAAGCTTGGAGATCTGATAGTTGATAATAAACCTGGTGGTTATTTTAGGATTTCACATTTCGTTTACTGTTACAATCAGGAGTTAAATAGAATATTTATGTTCTGATCATAAAACCCATGAAGTAAAATCAAAAGTTTACAGCTCCCAAAAATAGATGCAGCAAAATCTTATTTCATGGGAAAAAATTATTCATTTCATTACAAGCATGGTTTTAAAAAAGGATTCCGTCATGAATGTCCTACCTGATTTACCAGAGCCCATCGCTCCCAGAACTACAATATTACACTCTGCAGGTTCGTGTTCCGGAACAATGTTGCACGTCCTTGCTTTCCCAAACATGATTGACATCCTGAACAGGACAGTAATGGTGCTTTAAAAAAAAAAAAAAAAAAAAAAAAGGAAAAAATATGTCTTTCTAAACCTATCAGCCTACATGCTCTGTTAGCTCCTGGTACTGGATGTTCTCCTTAAGATCTTCAGAGACACTCCTTAGGAAAAACAGCTGTATCCTCTTATGCTACTCCAGTGGGTAATATTTTTTTAACAACATCAAGTCCAAAACTTTGCATTCCTTTCTGGTGTGTAGATTAAGTTGGAAAAGGTTTGTTGATAAAATTGATCATATTTCCCAAGTTTTAGAGCTGGAGAGTTTAAGAACTGCAGCATGTAAAGGTTCAGCCTCCCATGTAGGCTGGAGCGGAGTCTGCCTGTTTCTAACCATCTGGAAACCGCACCTCTAAAAGGAAGAAAGCAATCTCGGGTCACTGCTTTCCAAACCCAAAATAATCATGTGAAAGTTCTGTTCCTTTGGAAAAAATAAAAAAACTGAATGTTTTAACCATGTTGGAAAGGGAGGAAACAAACCAAGTGGCTTTATGAGATCCCACTAGGATTTATAACCATGATGACTAAAATAGAACATATGGAACATGATCATAATTGTAACTTTTAATAGCCACTATCTTTAAAGGTAAAATATTTTTTTAGAGGTTTATGTTTATTATGTTGTTTCATTGGTAGTTAATGATTTCTTGATGCTTGTGCTGTATGTCGTCTCGTGGGATCCTTCAGGATCTGGTGATATGTGATTATTAACTATTCAGTATTTTAATGCTAGTAAGGTAAACGCGAGAGAGTGACCCTCTGATCACTGATCCAGAGCCTTACCATTGAGCCACTACCTTGTAATAGCAGCAGCAACCCAGTGCCTAAAGTTATGCAGATGCGAGACGAGCCAGAGACTTCGAGGTCGTTGTTTACCCACGAGGATCAACCATCAAGTTGCGAGAAAATTTTAGCTCAGTCATTTTGGCCATGGTATGATTATTGATGCTAAACAATCTTTAAGTATTTCTAAAACTGATCTACTTATATTGTTATGCACATAACGGTAAAATAATTATGAACCCCAGTCATCGGATCTATACTCCAACACCTGAACCACTGAGCTAGCACTTCCACAGTCCGGCTCCTATTATTAGTAGTACTGCTACAACTACAACTACAACTACAACTCGTCCTCCTCTTACTCCTATTGCTACTGATACTCCTACAACTAATCCTTCTCCTATTAATACTATTCCTCCTTTCACTGCTCCCATTGCAACTACATCAGTACAAGAGTTGCATCATAATGTTGATGAGACCGGTCTAAGAAGAGCAGCCAGACTACAGGTCAGATGAACTTTTTGTACAATTGTGGTGAACAATTGCCAAGAACGGGATGCTGAGACTCAGACTCACCCAAACCTGACAGCTAATCTTGGAAATACATAACCTAGATTGAGTAATATTGATGTCTGCTAAGGCACACAGTTGGTAGGGGCCAGAATTTGGCACAACGTAAATCCATGAACCCAACCTACCTTGTGTCCAGTCTGGTGGAGGTGATGTAATAGTGTCGACAATTTTTGGAACACTTTGGACTACCAAACAATCCTCAAAGAAATGCTAAAGCCTACATGGGACTTGTTTCTGGCCATGTGTAAACCTTGATGGGAACAATTTACTCGACTCCATCCAAACAAAATGTAATTCACCATGTCACAAAGCAAAGATTGTCTGAAATGGGTTTAAGAACATGACAATGCCAATAGGAACCAAAGGCTAGTACCAGGTGCTATATCTTCACTTCTGGTTTATTGTAGGTCAATAGGTCAAGAATATGAGTGCGAGAAGTGACATGTCTAAAATCAACCAACGCATGACCTTGGGCTATCACACTTTTGTTCAGGCCCTGACGTAATGCACCTGAGAGTATCACATTTACATGCTCGGCATTCCCGTGAAGAATAATCCGTCTCTGCTGTCTGTACAGCTGTCTCGGTTACCAATGATGTATGAAACCCATGCAATGCATTTGCTTCTATGTATAGCCCATTCTATTCTTGTAGCTGTTAAAGGAAAGACAAACAGTGTTTACTCAGTCAAGTACATTTGTCTTGCTAGGAGCAAGCTGGTTAGTGATCTGTACAAGATGATCTGCTATCAGAAGGTTCGATGAAAATTATTGGTCTTAATAGCGATGGAGGCTAACAGCTGTGCTGGCTCAGAGTTACTACTCCCTAAGATGGTTTGTCAAGCTCAAGTCTCTGAAGAAGCAGCAGCAGTAAGAGTAAGGTTAGCTGGAAACATTTTCACAGTGGACAAAATCCTATTGGAAAACAACTTTGAATACTTCCGGGCACTTTTCCAATCAGGAATGAAGGAATGCCAGCAGGAGGAAATTTGTCTTCAGGTAGTGAGCGCTCGTGGCTTTCTTCTGGCTCTTCGTGTGATTCGTGGTGAGAGACCTTTTCTTGACGGTGATGAAATTGTTGAAGCTGTAGAGTGTGCTGCCTTCCTGCAGATGAAACCTCTTGTTAAACATCTTGTAAACATTGTTAATTCGGATAACTGCCTCCTCCTTTATCACTCAGCTGCCACTTACGGCTTATGGGAACTGTTTAAAAGTGCTGCCTTGTTCATTTGTGATATGTACCAAGACCTTAAGGAGGATGTAACGTTCTTGCCAAAGGAACTCACGGAGAACATTGAATCTCTAATTCCTAGTACATATATTACCATCGGAAGCCACTCCCCTACCATTAAGCTACTTCAGGACTTTATGAGGACCGTGTGTTACCTTGATGAGGATGAGAACGACTGGAAAGTTCTCACTCATCTACCACTTAACACTAGTACCACTATGGCTGGGGTTACAGTCCTCAATAACAAGATTTACATTGTCGGTGGTGTGTATGACATCAGCAAAAAAGTTGTAGACTCTGGTTTTTGCTACGATGTGGCCTCAGATATCTGGACGACATTTTCAGGCCCCCAACAGCTCCGGTATAACTGTACCCTAGTGGGACATGAAGGCTCTCTTTATGCGATTGGTGGAGAGTTTGAAAGATCCACCATGTCATCTGTCGAAAAATATAACGTCGCCACAGACACATGGAGTTTTGCTGCTCATCTTCCAAGACCTGCTTCTGCTGTTGCCTGCACCCAGACCATGGGACGGCTATTCATCTGTCTGTGGAAACCAAAAGACGCCACCGAGATTTATGAATACCTAGTAGACCAGGACGAGTGGAGTCTAGTGACCACACTGATGAGACATCAAAGTTATGGCCATTGTATGGTGGCTCACAGAGACAATTTGTATATAATGAGAAATGGGCCATGCGATGACTTCTTGAGATGCATGATTGACTGCTATAACCTGAACTCGGGTCAGTGGACAGCCATGTCCGGACAGTATGAGAACAGCAAAGGAGCTTTATTCACAGCAGTGGTCAGAGGTGATTCTGTATTTACAGTGAACCGCAGAGCAACAGTGGAATATGCCATCGAGGACAACAAATGGAGGACAAAAAAAGAGATGACAGGATTTCCAAGAATTGGCTCCATGTGGACGTTTCTCCTGAGACTGCCCAAGAAAAGCAAAGAGCCTCTGGGAAAGGAAGACTTGACCAAAGGGCAATTTTTTACTGCCTCCTCTCATGTTCATTCAAACTCTTCTGGAGAGTGTTATTACTGACTCCGCGGTAAATGTCTCATAAGACTGTAGACTTTAAACTCTTTTTAATATTTCCTGGTTTAGCCATGGCATGCTGCGTTACAGTATGTGTTCAAATTAATTTGACTATGGTTCCATGTACTGTATTTATATGTAGATATTTATGTATGAGTTGTGCATGGTCACCTCACATCTTCATGTCTTTTCTTGTTCCTTCTCCCCTCTCAAATCATGGACATTGTATAAGTGCATTGTACCCTATGACAGATCAGCACCTCATCCGAGGTATATCTGAACCTGTTGCTCCCAGCAATTACAATAAATTATTCAAAAATGTACAGATTCCAATGAATAATTAATCTTCTGTTATCTAACAATGAACAAATGACTGCATAGCTGAAAGTAAATAGAGACCATTTTGATTTGACTACCAATATCATCTAATTCAAATCGTATTGATGACATACACATACACACAGTGAAATGTTTTTATTCCGCATATCCCAGCATATGAATTTGAACGCTGGGGTCAGAGCGCAGGGTCAGCCAGAACGTGCGGCGCCCCCTGGAGCAAGTGAGGTTAAGGGCCTTGCTCAAGGACCCAATGATGCCTGGTGCGAGGCTTGAACCCCCAACCCTCTGATCACTGGCCCAGAGTCTTTCCATTGATCCATCACCCCCCCCCCTATCTAGCCCCATCTAGTTTCCATAACACTGCTCTCATTGCAAGTTTGGTTTCTAGGGCTACAAACAAGCATCAACAAAACATCATAACCCCATAATAATTCTCTCAGATTATGGTTGCAAATGTGTCTGGGCCAAAAAGAAAAAAAATGGTTCGATAAAAAGACAGAAGGATAATTCATGGAAAAAAAAATAAGTCTTAACACTGTTCTGCCCCATGGGAAATTTAAGAGCTATATTAAATACATTTTAAAAAAATACTACAAAATTTTTTTTTTATAACATCAAATTTGCTCTACAGTCAGTCTGGCGTGATTAAACTTTAATACACGGCATCAGTTAATACATTTCCTTGATGATTATTCTGTCATCAGAGAAAACATTGTTGTATTGCAGAGACTAATATTAATATCTATCTATCTATCTATACATATATAAATATATATATTATATATATATATAAAGAAATTAGACATGTTGCACAGGAGGATGCTCATGATACAACTATTATCCTAATAAAAAATAAAAACATATATTTGTCTGATATAGA
>JAOUQX010000003.1:5356341-5369124 GCA_028566295.1 Liobagrus marginatus
CCGGACCGGTAAAGATTGCAGCTCATTTTTAACTTCA
The DNA here is from genome assembly GCA_028566295.1 of Liobagrus marginatus. Taxonomy (NCBI): domain Eukaryota; kingdom Metazoa; phylum Chordata; class Actinopteri; order Siluriformes; family Amblycipitidae; genus Liobagrus; species Liobagrus marginatus. The sequence goes on from JAOUQX010000003.1 coordinate 5,356,379, forward strand.
CAAAAGCATATCGCGGGCCGGATTAAACCCGTTTGCGGGCGTGATCCGGCCCCCGGGCCGTACGTTTGACCCCCCTGATAGACGCAACAAGGTGAGAATGTTGAAAAAAGAAACAAAAAAAAAAAACAACAACCCCGATGTTCATAAATCTAATTTAAAAGTAATAATCTTTATTGCGATCAAGAGAAAAAAACGTTTGAGTAAATAGGAAGAGTGTTTGTTGGCCCAGTAACCTTGTCCATCCTGAAGAGAGATTGGTACTGGGGCACCACTGCGTTGCGGGGTTCGGTCAGGATGCGGACGAGCGTGTCCTCATCCAAGCTGTGGAGCGGCACCACCACAGGCAGGCGGCCCACGAACTCGGGTATCATGCCGAACTCTATGAGGTCACGTGCCTCCACGTACTTTAGGAGGCGGTCCCTCTCCTCTATCTCGGCTATGGCGTCCACCTCACCACCGGTCATGTGGGCCACATCGGCTGCAGCTGCGGCCCTCCGGCCTTTACCCAGACTAGATGGCGTTCCAAAGCCTAGGTACTAACAAGATGAATAGAGAAAACATTGGCAATTTAATAATGAACAACAACTTTAACTAATGTTCGTGTTAACAAGGCCGACGTGCACCAAATCAAATCGCTATGTTCTGATATTCATGCGGTTCGAAACTAAATGCAGTCACTTCAATGAAAAGCAGAGAAACAATTACTTTGAAACACAAACCTTCTCATTCTTTCTTCTGCTGATGATACGATCCAGACCATTAAACGCACCAGATGCCACAAATAAGATGTTTGTCGTGTCAACTTGAACAGTTTCTCCTCTCAGTTTCCTGGTGTTTTTTTCAGGAACGCTTACAACAGTGCCTTCCAGCAGTTTGAGTAATCCCTATTAAAGTAAAGCACAATAAGAAGCTCTAGCATTAGATATTCTCTACTGACTTCATTTAACATACAACACATCACTGACCTGTCAGTGAAAACATGTACACACTGAATTATGTCGATACTAACAGCAAAATAATGCTGTAGGTTGTTGACAAATCCTTTAAATGCTACACGGACTACACTTCAGCCGCATCTCCCCTTTTATCAGCTTATAGCAGGAGATTATTATTAAAGCATAGTGTTTAATCGCTGACCTGCTGTACACCTTCTCCACCCACATCTCTTAACTGATGAATCCCGGGCACGCTGCCAATTTTGTCGACTTCGTCCAAGAAAACGATGCCTTTGGAAATACAACATAGATAAATAAATAAACACAAACGTCAGCTCATTACAACACATACACTTTCAGACCGTCATCGTTTAATAAACAATAATTATTTAAATTATTTTGTATCATTGTTTTATTTACCCTGCTGAGCCTTTTCGATAACATAGTTGGAATCCTGCAGCAGCTTGGCAATAACCGACTCGATGTCCTCGCCTACGTAGCCGGCCTGTGTGAGAGTAGTGCAGTCGCAGATCGCAAAAGGAACATCCAGGCATTTAGCCAGAGTTTGGGCCAAGAGAGTTTTCCCTGCATTACGGACACAAATGTTTCACAAATCAGCATTTTATTTTTGACATTTATTTTGCTGAGATTCACTTTAAGTATAATGTAGTAGTGCCAGTACAGTCTCTAACATACCGAGCAGGCACACAGGCAGAGACATTACGTTTCATTTGCATAGCGTGGCCTTTACCTGACCTTCAGTTTCCACACACAGATCGGATTATTACAGCTTAAAAAAGATAACGCTTGTGACCCTGACTTTGTGGGTCTATTTCTATAGAGACAGCATAATACCACATGCAAAACTTTTTTTGTTTTTTTTTACTAATAATGTACTGTGTCATTCTTTTGTGTTGGTCAGTATAGGAGCTGTGATCTCTGTCGGTCAGTCTCAGTGTAGGAGCTGCGATCTCTGTCGGTCAGTCTCAGTGTAGGAGCTACGACCTCTGTCCAACACTTGAACTGTCCTACCAGAGCCTGTGGGTCCCAGCATTAGAATGTTGCTCTTCTCCAGCTTAATTTCATTGTTGGTGGAGTCAAGTACATCCCCTCCTCTTCGTTCCTGAGTTGCCTGCTGGTTCACCTGCTGCTGCATGGAGGCTCCTAAAGCATTACCATGGGGTCCTATTCCTGAAATCTGCAGCAGCTCTACAACAAAGGTCACACACACAAAAACATATATAGCTTAAAAATCACTTCAACTTAAAAGAATATAACAAAAAAAAAAAAGCGTAAGTTGTAATTGAACACGATTTAATGTAAAAGTAGTCCAACAAATACAAATGCATTGTGGGTAATACGGGAAACGGTCAACTAAAAGGATTTCCAGAGTGTTGGGGAGATAAATGAACATGGACAATGTATGTTTGATGTAGAAAAAATTATGCAAGGAAAATCCAAAAGGTGAAGAAATAGATGACAGACATGAAACAGCAAAGACGTATTACTTAACAGATCATTATCGTTTGGAAATTTCTCAACTAGATCACACTGACGACTGAAATCTTTCAGGAAAGATCAATTTTAAAAAAAAGCATTAATATTTAACACATACTGCTTCTACAACCCAGTTCCAGAAGAAAGAATTCACAATCAAATTTAATTTTTCTCATGATTCCCAGCACATCCCACTGGCCTCAGACACAGTTTGGCATTTGTACAAGATTAAACAATAATAAATATAGATGCAAGCAGCAATTAACGGGTCATTTGTAGCCTTTGTAGTAATAAACGATTTCAATAAAACACACAGAAATGAATGTCTTTCTTATAATAATATAATATAACAATATAGGGATTTGATCTACCTGCAGGTTTACAAAAATGATAGTCTTGAATAATAGAAAGCAGAAGGGGCGCTTAAAAGCATCGATGAGACACTTACTTGTGAATCTGTACTCATCCTCCCGACGTCTGAGCTCTATCTCTACAGAGAAAGTAGGAGACTTACAAACATGTCACTATCATTATATTATGTACATGTTGCTCTGAGCAAATTCAAGGCTTTCTTTTTCATTTAGTTTGTTTTAAAACGTTTAGAATTTAATTTTTTTTTTACAACTTCTTGGTATGTATGGGTCTGACCCACATTGTCCTAGTCAAGATAGATATATAACTAAATAAAGAAAATACGACAATTGTACAAATGCCAAAAGCACAAACAGGACGTCATGCTTCTTAATAGCGTCAGACCGATATATGAGCTGGACAATTAAAAATAACTATAAAAATAATCATCTCCATAAAATGCAGCATTCAGAAAGTGCTTTTTCTGAATCTAATTAATTGGTAAAGTGAAGTTGTGCCATTTGGGACTAAATCGATGGAATATAGCATTAATTGATGCGTTCTTTTGTACTTATTGGCAAGTTTTTGAGTTTAACTTTGAGGCAATTCATGTTATGGACTTGCAAGTTACAGTACGAGTTAAAATGTTCGAGAAGTGTCTTGTTTTTCTGTATTTTACGGATTCTAATTACATATGTGCTGTTTTAATGAGAGAACTAGACAATTTCCTGCTTAAAAAAAAATATTTTTTACAATATGCATTTTATTGGCTGATATCATTATCATCTTTAATGCTTCAGTTAGGATCTAATTTCTACAAACAAATGTTGTAATATATATATATATTATATATATATATACACACATCAGTAGAAATAAATATGCAAAATGGAATGCAAAATACAGAAGAATGTTTAAAACTTTTTGTCCAAAAAAATATCTTAAATCAACATTATGACCTTACATTCAAAAGTATTTAAAAATTGAGAAAATCCATTTTGAACATACAAAAGGTTTAAAAGTTACAGAGGCTTTTATAATCAAAACACAAACTATTATAGGTTAGCTTTTGTTCTCAACTACAGACTAGCAGCAAACAAATATGGTGTATGAGACTGTGTTTAGTGGAGGTTTAGTTCTCTAGGCAAGAACCCCTGATTAGATGACTAATTAAATCAGATATTTGATATGATTTTCAGTCAGGTTTAAAAAATAAAAGCGCTACGAACCTCGTGTTGTCAGAGAGCCCTGCTTCTCCACTTCTGCCTGGTTCTGTCTGAAGCCAGATGGCAAGTTGTTATAAATGCGTTTGTAGTGATTGTACACAGCCACCGACAGCACCTTCTTGGCATGGGTCTGGCCCACAACGTACTTGTCAAGATAGGCATAGATCTGATTAAAGAAAAGAGAAAAATGGGCACTTTAAAAGAAATCTGGGGAAAATGCATTGTTTATCAGTGCTACTAACAAGCATTTCCATTTAGTATTTAGCAGACGCCCTTATACAGAGTGACTTACATTTATCTCATTTATCCAACAGAGCAGTTGAGGGTTAAGGGCCTTGCTCAGGGGCCCAGGAGTGGCAGCTTGGTGCTGCTGGGAATTGTACCCATGACCTTCCGGTCAGTAGGCCAAAACCCTTAACCACTGAGCTAATACCACTTACAGTCACTTACACAGAAGACCCCGCTTCTTAATTTCTTGACAATTTCATATAATTCTTGTTTCAGTTTATTTTAAAATGTTCAGGCTCTTAATTAAGGATAATAATAATAATAATCATCATAAAAATCTACACAGGTACCTTTTTGGGAGGTGGAGGGGGTTTCTGTTGGAAAGCCAGCTTCACAGATTCTGCAGCTGATTCAGGGTCTTTGTTCAGACTCTTTCTAGTGTCCGTTTCGGAGAGCACCACAAAAAAGTGATGACATTTTTCACATTTGACAAATCTAGTTGAGGCTGACAAAGAGAACCACTGTTAATGGCTTAAGAGTAGCGAACAAATGCTGCCGTTTTTTTTTTTTTTTTTTAAAAGACATTTAGTACTTTGGCGAAGACATTCGTTACTTGAAGATATTCTAAAGACAAGTAATGTAAATGTTGAAGCTAATCTTCTGCCTAATAAAGTGAGTTCCTGCTTGTTCCTGGGTGTTTGGTGATGCTTTTCTTCCTTAAGATTGTTTTTGAACTGTACAGCCATTTATTTCGATTTTATTCGCAAATCCTAATCTGATCTTCCTGTTATGGGGCTTGTGGTAAACGCTGTATTCACTCTGATGAAGCCGTTTCTTGATTGCTGATGTTGCCACTGATTCCACTAACTCCAGAAGTGTGCCTGCAGTGTTCTGGATATTAACACCCTCAAACATACATACATACATTATATGTGTGTGTATAGCTATATATAGCTAGACTAAAAGTTAAATCTTGAGCTAATTGGACTATTTTCAACCCAACAATCATTTGGCTGCCGGGAAAAGCACGGAAACAAATAACTGGCCACTAAAAAAACATAGTGATGCAAGCAGGTAATATTAGTAACACTTTGTCCAGTGTACAGCCAGACATTCCATATAGAAAAGCAGAGGGTCAACAGACTTAAGAAACTCTTCCCGGCTCACATCCGTTTCTAACCCTGATCTGCAAATAAAATGTTGCTTAACTGTAATATAATACTCACAAACGGATGTTTCTACGTTTGTGCAGGGATCGCCGCATTTGGGGCACCGAAGCTGGTTGCCACCCTTTCCTGAGTTGCCAGAGTTGTATTTTTTGCCAATTCCATCACTCACAGATTTCTTCAAAAAACAAAACATTGACAAGAAGCAAAAGAAAAGTTTTAATCAGAATTAAATCTTTGGCTTTGATATAAAACATAACAAGCAAGGTCCATATTATAAAAACAGTCTACCTTTCCACCATCGCCATCTTTGATCCCGTCTTTAGATGCATAATAGACTGAGGACTCCGAGAAGGGTTTGACAGGGACAATTTGCGTCAGGCGGATTTCGTGAGTCGCTACTCGGTTTAGAGACGGCAGCTGAACTCTGCAGCCTGAGAAGCCTGCCGTCGAAGAAATTAAATCATTACAAGCGAAGCTTACGTAATACTTTCTCCCAGAGAGCGTTAACAAACCGATTTGCGATAAAATGAGAATACAGTTTAGCAACGCCGGAACTGCAGCTGAATAACCGAATGTTTACACCGGCTCCTTTTTCACATATAAGTGTGTAGCGCCTACTACTGTTGTTGCATGTGGGCACACACACTGTTCAGCTATCCACTGAGAAACAGTAGCAGCTATATAAAGTAGGCATGTTCATTTGAGAAAATCTCTTTACACAAACATCAGGAAAACGAACAGTCAGTTATCAATTATTCGTTACTTTCAACTATGATTTTTCAGAAGATTTTCTGCACAATAAAACATTTAGTCCTTCTTTTTACCATTGTAAGCCAATACAATAAAAGATTTGTATTAAATCTATATCCATTGAATCGAATCGAGAATTGAATCGAATCGGAACATCTGAATCGATAAACAGCCATAGCATTTAACACGAAAAATTCATATTTACATAAATTTGGACAATTATATATTGGAGCTGATGGTTAATGTATGTTAAAGTCATAAAAACAGCAAATTGTATTGTCAAGATCATAGCTTTAAAAACAAATATGTTCACAAGTTGATTATTATTATAAAGCAATCAGTGGGATATGCATTATAAGTTTAATAGTACAAAAATTTATCCTTTGTTTACTAGTGATTGTGCAAGCAGTCAGTCATGTTGACTTGATGCCACTTGTTGGACTGACTCAGGGTTGAGGGGGGCTCTTTCTTAGGCTTTTTTTATTAGTCGCAGTTCGGAAAATTTAAATGTCAAGTTGAAGTTTAACACTGCATTGACGTTACTGGAACGATTGAAAGGACAAGGCTGATTGAATCGAATAGAGTATGAATATAAAAGGGTTTCAGCTTTCATTTCCAGCTATTTAAATTCAGAATTGTTAGTCGACATTAGTCATGGCACATTTTGTAACATTTTTCAAAGATGAAATAACTTGATAACAAGATGAAATAACTTGATGGTTAATTCATGTTAGCCAGTTGTCTTATGATTTAAACAAGACATATCTTTGATCATCTAGGTAGTGTCCATGATGTCCATGACATGAAATGTCAACTTGACTGATGTACTACATCCGAATTTTAGTACCAACTCAAGCAGTATGTGATTCTGAGACTACTGTTGGTTTTAGTGTTAAGTTTCATATGTGAACACAGTTGTGGTTAAAACACTAAAACAACAAAGATCTCAGAACTGTCTATGGGAGATAGGGCCAATATAACAATTTTGAATGCCTCGAAAAAAAGAAGGAAATCATTGCTGTACGGATCAACAAACACTGAAAAGGTTGGCTAAAGGAATTAACAGCAGTTGATGGCCAAACTTGTGAGGCCCAACGTGTAAAGGAAAGAAAATCTGTTCATGATATAGGACATACAAGCTAATCGGTCAAGCAGATCCGCACAAATGTGTGTGGGACAACCGCTGACTTTAGACGGCAAAAACGAAAACACAACACCGGCTAATACGTTAGCATTATTATCACTAAACTCATTAAATATTACAGGATAAAGATATAGATATAGTTTTAAACCGAACGTTCCCTTAAAGTCTTGCGACATATTTATATTAGCTATTTGACTCATTTTAAATAAGAGAAAAAAAGAAACTAGTTAAATTTCTTAAGATGTCAATTTAGAACACATTTCTTCATCCTGTTCAAACAGCTTTGTTTTTCCAAAGCTTTGCAGATAATTTCTCCCCCAAATTTACCAACTAATCAATTATAACATTAGTATAAACAAGAATAAACAGACAGAGTGACAGGCCTGGTGGGTTAACTAGCTGACTACCGTCGAGGGAAAAACCCTTTACGTAAATTAGCTAACTTATATTAAATATTGTCATGTAACCAGCTAGAACACGAACAAAAAAATATCTTACCTTTGTGGACTGAATTTATGAGCAGTCGTGCCGCTGAAGTACATGCGCAGGACATGTTTTCAGGCTTCGTTTTATTTTTGCTATGCTGAATCAGCTAGCTAAGGGCTAGCTAATACTGAAATGCTACGCTAACGAAATGACCACCATATCATTCAACTAGCCATGTTAGCTTACTAAGCCTTTCGAGGAAAATTATTCGGGTGAAATAATATTAATATAGTCCTAATCTGTTGTAGATGGTTTAAAAAACAATATGGGGTTTAAAATGTTTTGAAAATGGCAAAGTGGTAATTAAATTGCACAAGCAACTATCAACTATTCTCAGTGACAAAGCGAAGCTAACTTGCTGGAAGGCTACACTAGCTGATAGATGACTTACGGGTATAGAAACAGCATAACGCTATGCCATCGTAATCACTATCTTGGTGCACTGTATAGGGTTTGCAATATGTGGGTTCTTTGTGCTTATGTAGTGCACTCTATATCTACTGCAGATCAATTTGAGTTGAAACCGAACTGAGGTAAACATGACGAGTAAGACTTTCATAACCTTAACACGCTGTCCTTAAAGGGACACTTATAAAGTTGGGGACCTGCTTAAGGGCTACAATTATATATCAATAATACAATAATTTAAAAAAAACTTTTCGTTAGTAAATCTATGTACTAATACATTAAAAAAGAAATTGAAATAATGAAAATGCTCATTACTCTTGTTAATATGTATTATTAATATTACTACTACTACTAGCTGATGGCTACTAGGAACACCCCTCAGATTGTTTTTTTGGAGGAAGCCTTCCAACAACTTTATTAACCTTCCAAAAAATGAATGACGGTTAATTTAAGTTGGTAACGAAACAAAATATCTTACACAGAATTTTCACATGCTTTACTATACATAGTTTTTATTTACACCATAATCATTATTTTATCTTTTATCACACATGCGCAGTGTCAGAGAAGCCATAGTCCGCGCATGCGCAAAGCTGTCCTCCCAATGTTGAATGCGGAAGTCAACTGTCATATGACTGCAAAAGAAAGCTAAAATGTTGCTAATCCGCTGATAACAATTTTCGCCAAAAGGTAGATACATTCTCTAACAAATACACTACTATAAAAGTTTGATGTCGGTGTCTGATTAGTTACATATGGTGCTTTATATAAGTGTTTTAACAAATCAGTAAATTGCTAACCCTATTTATTTTGATGTTAAGTGTTGCTGTGCTCTTTAATTAACGGCATCCCTTCTGTGGAATTCTGCGCTTCGTAGTTCGTAATATTTAGATAGATATTAGATAAAGTGCGTTTCAGTCTAAGGTTGAATTCTAAATGACTCTCGTTTGAGAATAAAGTGCACTATCTAGGTTGAAACACTCAGTTTGTTTCTGGTTTCGTGTAATACATGTTTTGTTGCGAAGCCATTAGCGTTACGTCAGTAAAATAGAAGAGTTTTATTCTTACAGGTCCACAGTTTAGCAGCATTAGTGCACTAAATCTGTAGCGGTACAAGGTGTGTGTATGTGTGAGAGTGAGAAAAGGAGATGGATGGATGGATGGATGGATGGATGGATGGATGGATGGATAGATGGATGGATAGATGGATAGATGGATAGATAGATAGAGCTGTAGAGAGAGAGCTGTAGAGAGAGAGAGATAGAAAGCTAGAGATAGATAGAGATATAGATGGAGAGAAAGGAGGCGGGATGTTCACCCTCAACGGATAGACTGTAACGATTTGGGTTTTTCGTGCTGTTATCAGTAGTCTTTCTTCCTAACCTTAAGTTTTATTCGTTTTTTTTTTTTTTTTTATCAGAAATGGAGGAGATAAGAATGTCTCCTGACTACAACTGGTTTAGAAGCTCAGTGCCCCTTAAAAGAGTAAGTGTATTCTTTTCTCTCTAACTTTTTTGCCACCTGGGAGTTTAATTTCACACGCTTATTTTTTGAATTTATTCCGAATTTTTATTTTAACTGCAATATTCTGTTCTTTTCTTCACCGCTTTCTAAGTTTGGTCATAAATAGTACCATGTGATAGCCTTGTGATTTCTTCTGTACTCCTTCAGCAATGTGACTTTGAAACATTTATGTTTAGATTATTGTGGATGATGATGATAGCAAAGTTTGGTCGCTGTATGATGCCGGACCAAAAAGCATCAGGTGCCCAATTATCTTCCTTCCTCCCGTGAGCGGCACGGCAGAAGTTTTCTTCCAGCAAGTGTTGGCTCTTACTGGTTGGGGTTATCGTGTCATTTCGGTAAGGTCCACAACAGTCGTTATTATATCTGTTACACCGGTGTGGAAAAGGAACATGATTAAATAGGCCATACAAATTGTTTTAGAGGATTTCATAAAATAAATGATTTGTGCTGAAACACTCCAAGCGCTGGTGAGTGTTTTTTATAAGAGAAATTTCAAATAGACATTTAATGAATGTAATAGTGCTGTCCGTGTGTGTCAAATGACTACAGATGAAAGAAGGAAGTAATACAGGAAACACCTGGGCATAAAGGAATTTTCCATCAGAACTTTGACACAAAGCAGATGATATTAAATATATTGTCCCAATAATGTGATACTAAATAAGAAGTTTGTGTGTATTAATCTCATTTCTAAATGATAAAAGTGCAAGTGGTTTAAAGTACAGCTGTAACAGAAATCTAAATATTGAACAACCCTACTTTTGGTATATCCCAGACTTGCTTTTTGGTGTATCACACCATGGAAGAAACTAATCTTAGTCATGTAACTTGTTATATGTCTGCCGCAGCTCCAGTACCCAGTCTATTGGGATCTTCTGGAATTTTGTGATGGATTTAAGAAACTTCTAGACCATTTGCAACTTGATAGGGTTTGTCCAGTTTTTCATTATTTTAACAAGTTACTCAAGAAAATATCATGTTAGAGTTGAAAAGTATACTCATCCTGTTTTTATTTGCACTTAGGTGCACTTATTTGGTGCTTCTCTGGGAGGATTTCTAGCTCAGAAATTCGCAGAGCTCACACACAAATCACCTAGAGTGCATTCTCTGATCCTGTGTAATTCATTCAGCGACACGTCGATTTTTAACCAAACGTGGACTGCTAATAGGTAAAGGCTTGCACTATTCAGTATACAGTCTCGCAATCTACACATTTTCTTACTTTCCTACTTTTTTTTTTTTTTTTTACAGTTTCTGGTTGATGCCTGCCTTCATGCTTAAAAAGATTGTCCTGGGAAACTTTTCCAAAGGACCTGTTGATTCCAAAATGGCAGATGCTATTGACTTTATGGTGGACAGAGTGAGTACTTCAGTATTTATCAACTCATTTTGTTTTAGTTCTTCCAGTGTTTTTGGAGCTGTGGGGCAATTCAGGGAAGCATTCAATCCTTATGAAAATATTACAACAGCAAGACCAATTAGATTTTTTTTGCTATACACAGAAGGCATTTGGGTTTAATAGCCAATGGTGAATATGGAATGATGGATCAGAATTTTCTGATGTTTTTTTCCCCATGAAGATATATTAAACAACTTAAAACATAGCACATTTTGCAAACAACCCAATATTTACGTGAGCAAAAGTATTGGCACAAATCATTCTAACATAAATACTACTTACTCTACCTTAGTTGTACTGAATGTATTAAAGCAGCGATCTTCTGCCATAACTAAACTGTTGCATTCATAGTTTTTGACGCTTTTCCAGGTTTGTTACCACAGGTCCTTTCAGTTGTTTGTTTTAGGAAGCTTCAGAATTCTTTTTCCTCTTCGAGGAGGTGAAACGCTGCTCAATTGGGTAATGAAAATCGGGTCTGGTGATTGACTTGGCCACTGTAAATGTTGGCAATGTGCTTTGGGACATTGTCTTAATGCAGGATGAAGTTTTTCCCAATTGGAATGTACTTCCTTATAACTGACAAGACATAATGTTTCTGTTGACTTTTGAATCCTTTTTTTCCTTCACACTTTGACCTTTATATCATTTTGGTAGAGGTTAATCTTGGGTCTTGGTCTTTTTTTTTGGCTCGTTTCCTTATTTCTTTGTAAATTCGAAACCAATCTTCACATTTTTCCTGCTAATGACTAGTTTGCATCTTATAATTCAATTCCTTTTTTAGCCCTTTTAACGAATGGAAATTGTCTCTAAGCAGCTCCACAGAACATAAAAATATATATATTTTTAAAAGTTTAGGATTAATATTGGATTTAAATTAAATGTGTATATTTATTTAACTCTAATGAGTAAGCCAGTAAGTAAATGTTAGTAAGAAAATGACACTAAAATTCTGATCTACCTTTTCTCCTATTTATCTTTTCATCTTAAACCCAAATGTACTCTGTGTATAGCAATAACAAAGAAATTTGCATTGCTTACAGAGGGGACGGTATGCACGTATAATGCTCGGTTAAATACATTTGAATTAGTTAAAAATGAATCCCAAATTGCCTACCTGATTTATACAAATCTGATTAAAATGAACCGCTGTCTGAAACAATAACTCATTTCTGGACAGCTTTACTCCATTCTAAAGCTTTAGTGAAAGGGTTGCCTGCTTCCAGATAACATTTCTTAACCTTCCTTTTATCTAAGTTGCAGTGATGACTGATAATTATATGTTTGTTTTTCCAATCACTACAAATGAGGACTTCTGCTTATTAAACAGTATTTGTGCCTAGATCATGTATTTATTTGAGACACAACTTAATGAAGCCCCAAGAGACTAAATGTGTGCTCAGGTTGTTGACTGCTCAATAACTTTTTATTCATATAACTCAATAACAATTTTCTATTTTGAATTGTCAAATTAATAAAAAAAATAAAAATCCAATTCACACTCCATTTGCAACGTTTAGTGTACTTTAAGTTCTAAAATTTGAACCCAATGTCAAGTTCAAAGTTCAAAGTTTATTGGTCACATGTACATTATACGTGGTACAACATACAGTGAAATGCTTTGGCGAC
>JAOUQX010000003.1:5375871-5387367 GCA_028566295.1 Liobagrus marginatus
TATCCCACCCACTAACAGTAACATATCCCACCCACTGACAGTAATATATCCCACCCACTAACAGGTGTTATGATAAATAGATAATCAGTGCTATTCACTTCACTTGCCAGTGGTCAGTGTTATGCCTGCTGAATCTAAATCGTCACATTTTCTAGGACAAAGTAAGCTTTAAATAAGAGCTAAACAAAACCTGAAGACAGTGATTTTTGCAACAGCCTCCTTTGATAGATATTTATCTATATTTTTCAAAACGTCTCCTCGATTGTCGAGCCATTCACCTCTTTAGAAAAAAAGAGTGAAGTTTTCCATGAGTGCCAAAGGTAGCTTAGAAGGCACAAAGAGTGCTGTGTGGGTAGTTGGTGTTGATAACTGAATGACAGTTTTACTGTAATGCATAAAAAAGATTCGATAATAACGATTCTTTTTTTTCTAGGACATAGTAACACAATGCTAATTATAATGTTAGTCCAGTTTGTATATGCGGCTATTGTTTATATTTGTGATATAAACACAGGTGACATTTATTACTATGTTATTCATAGCTATTGTTCAGCTCAACCTTTGCTAGAAATTTAGTGCTCGTTACTTTTCTGTTTTCCTTAATCTGAGCTAATTCTAATTGAAATCTTATTATAAATGTTAACAGGACTTTAAAGTTAGACTTATGGAATTGGAAAACATCAGCCTCACATCTCAGGAATGTATCCAACCATTTAAATTTGGATTCATAGCTCTAAAGTATTCTAGCTATTTGCATAAACCTGTCACAAGACGTCTCAGAACGGACCGCATGAGTGTCAATCAGCATCAACCAGCTTCTGTCAACTTAATTTTTTAAGTGTGTTTAGATACAACACTTTTACATGGTTGCACACTTCTTAGGGTTGTTGGGCTCTGCATTGGCCTGCTGTCGCATACTCTCTGTGAGGAAAAAGCAAAAACTGTTTATTAGTTGTTGATTAGATTAATGGAAACAACAAATATTTTAGAAGACATGTGTTATCCTGCCTTATTTGTGTTTACCATGTTTAAGATATACCATGATAGTCAATCTTTTCAGAAAACTCATTAGTTCTGTAGCCGTAATAAACTGTTGATGGTTCTCGATATAGTGAAGCCTGTACAAAGACTTTACATCTAGGTACTATGCAGCTGAATCATTAACCTAAGCTTAGCTGCCTTATTCTCAATGAGCATGTTCCAGTTTCCTAACACCTACGTGTGTATTATGTTGCATGCTTGCCCACTACACACCAGTAGATCAGATCAAAAATCTTTAGCACAGTTCTAGATCAGAGCTTCTGATGCTGTGTAGTGCCGAAATATTAGATGTTAGATTTTCTTTAATATGCTAACAGTAAATATTGTAATATTGCCAGTGTTAACATTTGCATTACTTTAAGTCTTAGTTATCCATAACCAAACGTTCTCACCTGCCAGATCCTTCCTTGAGATTCCCACCAGTCCTTCATATAGGCTTTTAATGGGGTTTTCTCCAGCAATTATCACGCCATGCAGCCAGATCAGCAGCATGCGATGCCCATGGTCTTTATAGCTTTTCGTACCTTAACATGACAGCCAGACATTCAGCATACCAGCATTTCAGGACCTTGATTTAGTATAGTAAAGCTTTACTACGCATACAACATAAATAACTTCTCACTTTCTGCCACTGTATTTCATATTTATTATGCAAACAAGAGGGTATGCTTTATCATGTGCTGTTGTTAAACGCCGCAATGCATATTGTATTATCCTTAGAAAATTTGCATGATTCCAATAGCGTTACAAGAATACAACTCGTTTGCCCATTCTGAACACTTATTTCTCTGGATACACTGACTCTGAATACTTTCTTAAGTCATATCAAAGTAGTAAAGGTCACATAATACAATTTCAAGGTAGTAAAGGTTAAATGCCACTACTGTGTGTAATACAGTATACTAAAATGTAACACTATATCAGTTTAAAACTTCTCTACCTGTCCACTCATGTTCTATGGCTCGGATATGTGCATCGGTGAAGAGCCAGTGCTGCGCCAGGGTCTTCCACTCCCCAGCTTTCAGGTCTTTGGTGGCTAGCTTCCATAAGATGGAGCGAATATGCTGTGTCTCCGGCTGACGGTCTTGTTTGAAGGTCACATTCCTTCCCACTAACGACTGCGAGCAATTCACGTTGCCCTGTAAAACAGACTGCTCTTGTCTGTCTGCCGATTTCTATGTTTGTGAAACAATCATTTTAATAACTCAGACTTTCATAAACTTGATTTATTTCTATTTGAACATGACCCTACCTGTTCCCATTTGTAAAATCTATCCGCTTTGATGATCATGTCCACTACATTCACATGGCTGCTTCTGGCTGCAATGTCTAGCGATGTCTTTCCCTGCTGAAATTGGTGAAATATAAAGGCGCTAATGTAATTAATCAAATGTACAGTGGGGTAAATATATGTGCTACCAATTAGCTTGCGTAGTTTAGCACTAGACCTGCGAATCAAACCTTGTCAAGAAGTTGGAGGTTGACCCCAGCAATGAGGATCGCTTCAGCTATGTTTTGACGTCCGTGTTCTGCGGCTATGTGCAGGGCAGTTTGAAGCCGCTGTGCAGAAACAAAACTATTGTACGCATAATGAAGACTGAATGACCTACAATTGTAAAACACTAACTAAACTGGGTCTGAAACAAACTGTGCCTCTGTGTTGGATATTTTTTTGCTCACCTCATCAAAAACATCTAGGTCACATCCGGCATCAAGGAGTATTTTAACTATTTCAATGTAGTTGTTAAACACTGCCGAGTGCAGTGCAGTAGTATGATTCTAATGGAAAGATATTGTACAGTTAGTTTAGAAATGGTTCAATATGAAGGGATCTACAATAATAAAATCACAGAAGGGTTGCATAACATCTTTCTTGTAAAAAGATTCTGGCCTTCCAGATACAGCCAGACCTATTTCCATCCAATGGCATAAGACTTATCAACAGTACTAGTTATCCCACATATATACCCATATACCCACATACCCATTTTGATAATACCCTTTAATAGGGTCAAAGTAGAAAGAATGATGACGTACTACAGATCCAATGACTGAGTCAGAAACGAATGAGCTACTACTGGTACTTACACTGTCCACTGAGTCCACATTTACTCCAGCCTCCACAAGCAGCCTGACCTCTCTTTCAAATCCACGACGGGCTGCAATGTGAAGAGCAGTCATATTCCTCTGAGAAAATAAAAATGCATGCTTGGCTAATCAGGCTCATATATCAAGTGACATACCAATTTTAATGCTGCATGGATGGATGGACGGACGGACAGACAGACAGATTATAGTTAGACCAGTGTCTAATCTCACTAATCATTTTGTGATATAAAAGGAAACTCCCCAATGAAAGACAAAGAAAGAAAGAGAGGGACAGGCAG
This sequence comes from Liobagrus marginatus, assembly GCA_028566295.1. NCBI lineage: Eukaryota > Metazoa > Chordata > Actinopteri > Siluriformes > Amblycipitidae > Liobagrus > Liobagrus marginatus. The sequence continues at coordinate 5,379,300 of JAOUQX010000003.1, forward strand.
GCAGATCAACAGGGAGAAATCAGCACTAAAATGTAAGATTGAGCAATATTAACAAAGTGTAGATAAAGTAGTGGAGAGACTATCAGAACCCTTTTACAAGCAAGCCCATTCTAAATGAAGATTTGACACAACAAGAAATAGTCCCTAATATAGCGGCTAATTTTATATCACACTTGACTATCAAAAGCTTTATAATACACCACAGATGAAAAATGTTACATACATTTGTGACTTCATTGACATTGCAGTGAGCATCAAGCAGCAGCATGACACAGTCATAATGCCCTCCATCCACAGACAAGTGTAAAGCAGTCAGACCATCCTGATAAAAAGCAACATTCCAAATATTTAGAGCACAATTCGGTGTGAATAAAATAATTATATTTTATATTTATTATATTATACATTATAATTCATTATATTTTATCTTCTATAAAATATATATGTAATAATTATAAAGAAGCATTTCTCAAAATTGGAGAACTTTCAACTTTCTTGCTTACAATATTCCTCGCGTTGATGTTCTCTTCTGTTTCCAGAATCTTCCGGAGAACCTCTGCATGGCCGTGTTTCGCTGCCAGATGAAGGCAGGTGTTGTCCTCCTGCAAACACAGCAAAAAGGTAACATTAGCACTCGCTTATCAGCTCTGCAATTACTAATCGCAGAACCCATCTACCTAGCAGGGAGTCACAATACCACCATGTGGTTAATGCTTGAATTTTAGCACTAACACATTAGCGGATACTTTGTTACAGTATGACTTTTTTATATATTGAACCAGAATTCGTTTATTATTTGTAACACTGCATGATTTCACTACACAGAAATATGAAATTAAGGAAGGAGGTGTGTCTCAAAGATTCAGATGATAATATACAATAGGAAAAGTCTGAACACCCCAGTTCAAACTGATGTAAAAATTCAAGCTAACCAAGATAAATCATGTCTTATCGTTTTTATTTTCAAAGTTAACCACAAATAGCTGAAATGGAGAAGGGGGGGGGGTGTTCATTTTGAATTTGTTGGTTGCTATATCTCATAAAGTAATAATAAATTTAAATCAAGATAAATCATATCACAAAAAATAATTTTTACAATATACTACAGATTTAATTTGACCTGTATAGTACAGTATTATAAGACTAGGAAACAGACTTCAGATATCAACCAGGCATTGATTGACTAACTACATCAAATGACTTATTCAAACATGCTGTTAATGCTTACTTCCATCTTCCAGAACCCAGGGGTGTAATTAGTTGAGCGGTGGGGCGGAAACATTCCACGCTTCCTACTGTGTCTTACCTTGTCCTTGAGGTCGTGCGCACAGCCCATGCCGATAAGAAACTCTGTCACCTCCAACTGTCCATGTTCTGCTGCCAGATGAAATGCTGTCTTACCTGACTGACACACAGTACAAGTGGAACACAGAGTAGCTAGTGCAGTATGCAGCAATTCCTAGCAATTATACCGTTTAGCAATTAATGTTTAGCTCATTGTTAAAGCCATTATATTGTCTAAATAGGCTATTTTTAGAGACTATTAAAAAAATATTTTACAGGTTGTTTATAGTAAAATGGCTGTCCATAGAAACATATTTAAATTTTCCCAACTATTAAAACTACCTACTTTTTAAAAAAGATCATCAACTTTACGGCTCTCAAGTACCTCAAAGTATTATTAGCCAAGTGTTTTATATGGTTACTGTAGTCAATTGAGTCAACAAAATCTTGGGTCTAATATTTAACTGGAAGGTTCATGCAACCATTGTTCAGTTTTTCTAAAAGGAGAGAACCTATTTGTCTATACCTTGCGGTAAAAGCTTCTACTTTAAATTCATACTAGTAACTAGTTCCAACTAAATGGCCAACTGAACAAAAACAAGTAAATGTTGCTCAGACAGAGGCGTCACTACAAGGAAACCATGACAAAACTACTTTTGTCTCATCAACTTCAAACAGAAATAAAGGGAGTCTGGTGAAGGAATAACAGAAGGTGACCCAGAAGTTACAATAAACTTGAACAGCCTATGTCATTCATTAATCAATATAAGATTGCATTATTCATAAAATTCCAGGAGTAAAAGACAAATAAAGAACTTCCGAGCTCACTATTATAATAAAACTGAGTCAACTCTATAGAGGCAATGATGTCACGCAACCCCTCACTGATTATTTCTATACAACATAATACCCAGTTGTGTTTTATTCCTTACTTTTAACATGTTCCTTGCCAAATAAATACGTTAACGTTCGTGACTGGTATTAAACATTAAAATTGCTGCAGGATGATATCTATGCATGTTTATTGCAAAATTCAGAGCACATGCCAACTGCACAGTCACATAGGAGAACAAGGTACTATGACGTGGATTATCACCTTGTCAACTCTGTCAAGTCGTATATCTTCCAGATCCTCCATAATGTACTCGAGAATATGAATATGACCTCGTTGTGCAGCACAGTGCAGAAGATTAAGCCCATTCTGAAGAACAAGAATGCATCAGTCAGGTAGAAAAAATTTTTTGGCCCTAATTTAATGATATCCAATGCCAATGATTTTTACAAAACTCACTAATGCACTAACATGCCTGATCCAATTGATAATCCTTTCTGAGTTATGATGGGTGGGTTCATGCATGAGTATGAATATGATCTCCTCTCAAAGTTTAACTGAGCCACTAGAAGTGTAATGCATTTTCTTATGTATAAGCATTAAATTAGGCACTACATACATTCATATTGCTGTTTACTGTTTGTAATCGCATACAATTGCACTGTGAAAATGTATTATTAATTTGTTTTTCTAATTCGCCAATTTCCTTATTTTTATTTTGTTTTCTTCTTATTTTTCTTCTTATTGTTATCGTTGTTGTTTTTTTAATATATTTTTATATAACAGTTGTAAAAGCATTTCACTACATGTTGTTCTGTGTATGATCGTGTTTGTGACAAATAATATTTGAATTTGGAAAAACTAAATCCACCTTGTACATTTTTGTTTACTCTTGTTGCTTTCGACGCTCCTTGATAAGTTGGTCTGTTTCCAAATAGGCTAACTTTCAGTACCCGCAATTCATTGTACCGAATAAAAGCACTAATCAATACTCGCGTCAAGCTAAAGTTAGATACAGCAATGCTATAGTTATTATCTCTTCCTTATTACATCGAGCTTGGCAACTTGTCTCAAAACTTGTTAACTAGACAAGTGGGTCGAATAGTTTCTGTTTTGCAGGAATTAACCCACCCATGAATATGCACCCCGGAATTAGATTAAAGTGTGTGCCTTACTTTGTTTTCACAGTTGAGTTTTGCACCATATGACACAAGGATCTTCAATATTTGAAGGTAACCGAACCATGCTGCCAAGAGCAGTGGACTCATGCCAAACTGAAACAAAACCAAATATACATAGTTTGCAGAGAAGTATCTCAGCAGAACTGTCAGTTAACAGGGTATTTCCCATTCAGGTGTCTAATATGTTCATACGATCATGCTACATGCTGCCAGTCGACTACCATAATCAGTGTTAAACTAAAAATAATCAATAACATCTAACCCGTATTGATCTATGTGTTATGTTGCGATGAGATCTTGAATGGGCTTCGTACTGTATAAATGAATTAGAAAAAAAAAAATGTTATGAACGCCAATCTTCCAAAAAAAGAGTATTCTATTATGTGGTGTCAAACATTGTTTTAAAACAGATGATTGGTTGAGTTACGTTTTGACACCTTTCCTATATGCAACACACCCAATTTGTTCTCAGGCAGAAAGCAGAAAGTTGTGATCTTTTCTTAATCTTGCATAATATTTAACGTCACTATTTGCACAACCAGTGTATCGTTCCTGTCAGACGTCTATTAAAAATGGTATGCTCCTGCTTAAAGTCATCAATGAAGAAAGTAAACACACTTCCTCGTGCACCATTTTGTTTAGTTCTGCTTTGGTGGCATCGTAGGCTGGGAGTTTTAGTCAGTCTCAGTTACCTTAATAATGGAAAAAAAACAAAAAAAAACAACACATACCAATGAATGATTTTACACAGGTTGTCATACGTACGCTGTCTGTGTCATCCAGTCCAGTGTCATGCTCCAAAAGCAGACGCAGAGCATCTTCACTACCTGCACCTGCAGCCCAGTGCAGTGCCTTCCTGTCTACCTGCACATAAGGAAAGGACATTAGTAAAACTCGAGAGATGCTTTCATAATCTAAGTTACCCAAACACTGAACTAGAAGTGAACTTTTAAGAAAACATTCATTATAGTGGCATTCATAAAGCTACACTGTAATTTGGCAGTCATTTCAGTGATATCATTTCAGTATTTTGGTTGGGATATGGTTTTGCTTTCATTTCTAAAGTGAACCAAGGGTCATATCCTGTGATAAGGGCAGAAAACAGAGTTTCCATAGCTCTAGTGCACAAGTGATCAAAACAAAGCATTCCAGAGAGAATATCTAGAGTGCATCCGGGGAATGGGCTTCCTCCTCTTTCTGCTCACTGCTAAACGTTATGCTGAATGCTCTCTTTTTACATGAGGACGTATTCTGTACAAAACTATTTTGTGCGTATTTGTTTGAAGTAGGACAATAGAACTTTATAACAAAAAAATGAATACAAAAGAAATTTCCAATTGCTCTTAATGCAAAAGACTTACTTTGTTTTTAGCTTTGATGTCTACCCCTTTCCTAATAAGCTCCAGCATCTTTCCGGTGTCATTCCGTTTTGCTGCATTGTGAAACGCCTTCTCTGAGTGCAGCACTGCAAAAAACCATTCAGAATGATTAGTTACTGCTACATGTCCAGCATTTCTCTAGAATTCTTGGATTTATATTCACTTTAAGGGTATTTCAAGATTCACCAAGATCCTCTACTATACATTACATGGCCAAAAATTTGTGGACACCTTACACAGACGCATAAGTGTGTCTTTCCCAACAGGTTGTGGCAAAATAAGTCCTTCACTGGAACTAGTGTTCCAGCATGACAATGCCCCTGTGCACAAAGCCCCTGAGCTCCATGTAGACATGGCGTGTTATGGTATGGGTAAAAGAACTTCACTGTCCTGCCCACGACCCTGAACTCAACCCCACTGAACACCCATAGCAGTGGTTCCCAACCTGGGCGTTGCCCATCTCATTTTTGTTTTTATTATTTACATCATTTATAACAACACAATAAATAATTCCATTCTGAATATTTCTAAAATAAATCATATATGAGAAGAAGTAATTTCATAAATTAAAAAACAGAGCCTGAAAAGATAATCTGTCCTTGTGAACCCTTAAGGTATTCATTAGGTTATGAGTGAAATGGATACATTTGTGTGATATTTACATTAACATTAAAATGTGCAGCTGTTTTCTTCATCATTTTTAGGAAAACAAAGTGGAACCTGTTGTTGGGGGGAAAATATTCTCCCTCATTATAAATAGTAGCCAGTTCAACTAAGTGTTAGCATTGTGCTATTTTTGCATTTATTAACAACATAAACTGACTGGCACGGGTCTCCTGAAAAAAGAAAGACAGAATGAAATAAAATGTTGGTTCTTAAAAAAAAAAAAAAAACTTGAAGACTATAAAACTTTTATTTCAAATGGTTGTTCGTCGTTCTTACAGTATTTACCATTTAAAGTCATTTTTAATGTTACTATACGATTTACATACAGTGCAGTCAGTTTGTGTGCTATTTTAATGATAAATGCTGTGAACGCTACATTATTAATCCGTTAGGCGGTTAATTTAGTATTTCAAAAAACATAAACTCACTTACATATATCGTCTTCTGACGCCAAACCGTCCTCCATTCCTGTGGTAAATATATCTGTATAAACATAAATAAAAGACCGTTTCCCAGATCCTGTCGCATACGACTCCTCTCACAAAGCTACTAGGGGCGCTAAAGCTGAATTTTTCCGAGGTTTTATCTAAAACGTTTGACGTACATTTATGCGTTCTCGTATTTCACCGTTTTACAGAAACACCTTATTTAGGAATATGAACCAAACGGTGACGAAAGAGTCCTGAAGAGGCGGGGCTCGTGGTCAGTCAGGTTCATTTCATTCCGTTACAGATCTCACGCGAATGAATGTCTCGTGGCCACGATAAATCTAAGCGAACTGAATTTGTCATCTCTCGGGCACCGTACTACAGTATGACGCTGCATAAATATTTTTTCCGATATAATTTCACCGTGGAGGAAGAAAAACAGTCGTTAAAGTACGCTCTGTTGCTTACAGTCAGCCCCTGCACCTGCTCAGCGTTATTGTTAAGCAAACAAAGATGCTATTTTTATATAATTGAAATGAAAAGTCATGTCGGACCGACATGAACACGTAATTTTCATTCGTCTTATTTTTTTTTTATAATATTGTTAATTTAACCTTTGCTTCTTTGTTTAGATTTCTTTCCTAATTCCTGTTTTATGTATCTTGATCTCCACACCTCTACTTGTGTGACTGGGATTGCAATTCATCCTGGTGTTCTGCTTCAGGTCAATTTAATTCATCCATACATTGTCTACCGGTTTATCCTGTTCAGGGTCTAGGGGGCGCTGTAGTGTATCCCTGTTAATTTAGTGTGTGAGTTAGGGCGGGGTACAACCTGTACAATCAGCAGTTAATCACAGGACTAACACTTAGAGACACACAACCATTCACACACATTCACTCCTATGTACAATTTAGAGTAACACATTCACCTATGTACAATCACATGTGTTTGGAGGCGGGAGGAAACCGGAATACACTGGGAAAAGCCAAGCAAACACTGGGAGAACCACAGAAACACCCTGGATAGGAATCGAACCAATGATCTTGTTGCCGGGAGGCAGGAGTACTAACCACTGACTCATGACCATAAGTTATTTACTGTACATAATTCTGCATGTCAGTTTATGAAGTAAATATGTTTAAACACTGTTCGTGAGTATTTGTTTTAGATAATCTAATTAATACAAATATAATGAGTTCTATGTTGATTACCAATGGCAGTTCATGACATGTCACAAGAGGGCACTGTATGTTAATGTTTTACATTCACATTACATTTATGGCAGACGTACATTTTATAACAGCAGCTGACGGTTAAGGACCTTGCTTAAGGGCTCGGCAGTGGTAGCTTGGTAATCCTTCTGATCAGCAGTCCAACACTTTAACCACTGAGCTACCACTGCATTCTCACACTATTAAACGCTCCACCTACATGACATGGCATCAGCATGGTAAGCCAGGCTACAAAAAAAATGTAACTGAATGGCATTTTTGGTGACTACAGCAATAAAGAGAAATAAGAAAAAACAAGTTTGAATAATTGTCTATAAACTGTACGCAAGATAAAATAAAACCACTTTTTAAAAGAGAAGGAAAAGCTGCAGCAAATGAAGCCGTGTTTCATAGAGTGCTCATTACAGATCCTCCTAAAGTCAGCATGGACACAGAGGCTCAAGCTGCTTTACCGCCTCCCTGTGTCATCAATGTACTTTATGTGATTTGAGATTTACAGCACAGCCATTAGTCAGCAGTGTAAACAACGAAAAAATCCTTGTCTTGTGTTTTCCTGTCATACTGTACTAGCCTTGCCAACTGGGTTTTAGATTGATGCTAGTTTTAATCCTTGACCCAGTAAACTAGCATAAGTTCCATGATTCATAATTTGCAGAGGGAGGGGTTTAAGACAAGAAGGCTCAGCTTTCCTATAAATCACTGTCTCATATTTGTGCTGAACACTGAACTCAAGTCAGTTGTCACACACTCAGTCGAGTCACTCACACACAGATGCACAAATTGCACAGAATGTATATGCACACTGTATATACTATATTATTGCACATATACATATTGCATATAGATGTACATTTGTAATTACTGAACAGTAATTTGGGTCGATTCCGTCTTGCCGTCCTTTCCCGATCCTTTCCCCCCCTCTCTCTTCCACTTCGCTTCACTCTGTGCCACCATTAAAGGCAAGAAATGCTTACATTGTTTTCCTTCGGGTACTCCGGTTTCCTCCCGTCTCCAAACACATGTGATTGTACATAGGTGAATGTGTTACTCTAAATTGTACATA
>JAOUQX010000003.1:5466090-5476533 GCA_028566295.1 Liobagrus marginatus
TGGTGGTTGCATTCGCTGTTTGCTTGTGTTGTCTGTCTATGTGTGTGTGTGTGTGTGTGTGTGTGTGTGTGTGTGTGTGTGTGTGTGTGTGTTCATTTCCCTTTATTTATTTATTTGATTCCGACTGCCACCTTTTTATTTTGTTTGCTAAATCATTTTCTCTTACTATTGTTTTCATATCCTTGCATAAGCATGGACAGTGTAAAGCATTTCACTAGGTCACACTCTATGATTTTGTGGTTTTGAGTATTAATTAAAAGTTGTCTTGCCCACAGGCCGCCATTGCAAATGCGACATCGCTGGCGGAGGTGGAGAGGTTGAAGGGAATGTTGCAAGCTGGTCAGATCCCTGGGAGAGAAGGCAGACAAGGTAACGCTCCGGGAATTAGTTTAGCTCCGGTGTCTTAACTACGGTTTGGATTTTGTGTAAGTGCCGATATGTCCGACGTGCCAGAAAAACAGTCGTTGAATGATCCTGTGAAAGGACAGTGTTTGCTGGAGTAGATGATGGCGGCAGATATGTGCTCTCTATCAGATCTTAACTCGCATGATTACAAAAGACTACACTCACATGGAGTAGTTTTATTAAGAGTCACTAAGCAAACACTGAGTCACCTTAGATCTACGATGGATATAAGAGGTGTGTGTATACCCGATTGAAATGCATTTGCTCCGATATCCTCTCTAACAAATAAAGCCACAACCAACTCAAACTGCATAACTGTACCGCATCCGCTGTATACGATAACGAAGCATTGACCCTGGGAGGAAAGCTCAGTTCTTTGACTACTGATCCGTATGTTGTAAATTCAGCTGTTGATCAGACAAAGTTGAGTTTAAATAACAGGATCGTTAAGCTGCCACTGCTGGGCCATTAACCCTCAACAGCTCAGTTGTACAAATGAGATGAATGTAAGTCTGCCTGATAAAGGGCATCTGTTAGAAGCTGTAAAGGTAAACGACACTAAAGACTGAATGAATGAGACAAACCTCATCGACCAGCAAAATTAACTGTATCGTTGATTGTTTATGCTTGTTAGCTAATGCCACCTTTTTAATTCCTTTTAGTGTTTGATTAGGTAGGTTGTTAACAATTCCAGTCCGTCTTAATGAGCTGTTGCTGTAGAAACATTGTTGAAGGACTTGTTTGAAGATAAACCGGTTTACCTACCATCGTGATTTTTCTACCATCAGTATAATACTGTTGGAGAATATTCAACACCTGAGCAATCAGATTTACGAATGAAACTGCTCTGTGGAATGAATTAATTCTACTGACATTCAACCATGATCTTTATAAAAATGAACACTTGCGTTGAGACCTCGTGGTTCACACATCGACTTTGATTTGCATTTTATTTCAGGTGCACAGAGCATTGTTGAGGAAGAAGAGGAAGACGAGTCTGAAATGGGGACGCACGAGTCTATGTACAGTGCTGCCGATGGGGACGAGATGGAAGACGACCGAGTGGCAAACGGAGAGGAAGACATGCATGTTAATGGATCATAGTTTGTGTCGTATTGGTTGTGGTTTTAGTGCACCTCTTGCGTATTTGTTTATGAATGTTGGAAAGAGTTACTTTGTACGCTTTTTGTTTTGTTAAACACGTTGAACCGACAAATTTTTTTTTTTTATTAAAGATTTAAGAATAACATTTCTTCTGGTTTCATATTTGTTAAATCCTTTGTGAGCTATTTATGATTTCATTTCAAATAAAGTCAAACGTTACACTCAGTAAATCTATATTAACTATGTGTAGGAGGTGTATCTGACTAGTCAGTAGGTGTGTAAAATGTACTTTTAGTAAACATATGCTTTATGAAAGCGGGAATTAGTTTTAAAAGTATGAAGTATACTCCATGGAGAATTATAAAAGTAATATTGTTCAATCTTGATAGGTTAACATTTGGGGGGGAAAAATAGTTAGATAATATTAGTTAAATATTATCTAACCCTAACTATAAAAATGGCTTTTAGGAATTTTTTTGGAGGTTTCTAACAGTAATATGCAGTAACAATAAATTTAGATGTTTACACAATATGCCATTTTTATTTCCTTCATTCGCAATCAATTGTAGTTATTACTTAATAATTTATTAATTGATGCTTATTGAACGTTATTAAGTAAAGAAATTATAGATAAATATAATGGAGAAAATACATTTTATAGACTTTTGAAATAATGAAACCATGTTATGGTACCGATCTGAACTGAATGTGATAATTGTGTAGAAAACTGATGGTTTGTGACAAAGCCGTTAAGAATCCGGGTAAATATAAATGTTTGTTAATGTACAAAATATTTGCGTAAAGCAGAGCTATTGGGCACGCCCCTTTTCGACGCTCTTTGGAAGCCCACTTCCGGTGTACGTCATCCTCCGCTTTACGGAAATCCGGGTTGTCTTAGGGAGTCAGCAAGTTGTCGGGCACCAGGCTACAGTACTTTAGCTGGCACACGTCATAAAATGCCATAAAAATAATAACCTAATATAGCTGTCTAAAGGAGAAGTGTAACTTATAACAGCTACTAAATATGGAGGCGAATGGCGGCGAAGCAGAAATAAAATCCGGGCTAGACGGAGGGACACTGAAGAACCAAGATCTGAGTTTTCTTCAGGGAACTGGTAGATAAACAGTCATTTACCTTTAATTAGCATTGGTTTTAACAAATACGACACTCAATGCATTAACTGTAAAAATGGTATTCGACTTGGTTAATAGTCTGAGTTAGATGGTGTTTAAACCTATATTAACGAATATAATTCCCTAAAACCATTAAAGACAAGATAACAAATGTTTAAAACTTCTACACAAAGTTGGAAAAAAGTACACAATGACTAGTAAATTAGGGTGTGAAATCCTCATTCTACAAGTTAAAAACAGCAGCGTCATTAGCTACTTTAGCTAGCTAGCTTCTATATTTTCCCACTTGTATTTAGACACGTCATGTTTGTTTTCTGCAGCGTGATTGGGCTATTAAAGCGGCGCGTGCTTTATTCAGCCAATCACGGCAGGCGATATTACGACAGACGAGTATGGGACGGGGTTTGACGGTGAACTGGTAGGAAAAGCTTAAATTGGCTGTTAAAATGTTGAGGAACACTGCTTAAAAGTGCTAATTAGTGTTTCATGAATGGTAACGTACTGCTTAATAAAGCGGGACCTCGCGAGAGAGCGTGGTTCCTTGTTAAGTGTTATGTGTATTTTAAATCTAGTGGGTTTGGTGTTTCTTTGTTTTGCTAACGCCTCCACGGTAAGTCCCGCCCCTCCGTGTTTTTTTTTTTTGGTCTGTGTGTCTTCCGGCACATTACTGACAATCCTTTATTTTCACCTATCCCTTATTTGTATTTTCCCAGTTTAATGATTCATAGGCTTCCTTTTTGTACATTTAGAATGTAGCACGTTTGAAAAAGCAACAATAATAGTCAAAATCGCAATTTTAATATTCATTAAAAAAATATGATTATTTTGTCCATATTGCACAGCCCTAGTTAAAATTAAGCAAAATCATGGTTATCATTCCAATAAATACTCTCGTCATTGAGGGCAAACATGTTATCCCAGTCCTGCAGCTGAGCCGTCACATCTTTTCCGTCTACAGTTGCTACAGTACTTTCTCAGCACGGATGGCTCCTCTTGGTCATGTGTGTGGGCATTTTCTTCCTCATCCAGTATCTCAATAAGAAGATCCCCCACTCGAGTCGTAGCCCAGCTTCAGCAGTCAGTCAAGGTACTCAAGTACTGGGAATAAAGTCTTGTTATGCTTGAAATGTAAAAATGGTTAAATCGCAAGTGTTAAGCGGTTGGGTTTGGCTTCTAGACCCCTCGTCCGTGGTAAGGCGTCAGGAGGCTCTGGAGGCGGCGCGACGGAGAATGCAAGAAGAGCTCGACACCAAAGCTGCCGAGTTTAAAGAGAAACAGCAAAGAGTAAGCATTTGATTGGCTTTCAAAGCGATTTTCCAGCATTTACAACCTGATGTCTAAATGTAGCTTAGGCTAATTTCAACAGGTTTTATTTAACTGAGTGGATAGCACGCCTGCATCACAGAAAGAAGGTCACGGGTTAAACCTCCTTAGACCTCCATTGTGTACTGTGTTTGTGTATTTGGGGGGGGGGGGGTGGTATATGGTGATTCTGTTCTCTTTTCAGTACTGTGAAAAATATTTGCTTGTACGTTGAAATGGAAAATGCATCACAGATAAGGCATGTTGCTTCAGCGTCTGAGTATTTAAATGTTCTTCTACTATTTCCCGCGTAGCTGGAGGAGGAGAAAAGACGTCATAAAATCGAGCAGTGGGAGAGCATGAAGGCAGGGAAGAGTTATAAAGCAAACAGCCGATTCGATCAAGTTAGTCATTTTTGAAAGAGATTTATTGTGTAAATATGCGTTATTGTAGCATGTAACGCTAACGCATCAGGATTCTAATTTACTCTTAATTTTATTGTTTTTCTTTTTTTTTTTTTGAAGGAAAACAATGAGGCGTCCAGTTCCACCACAGTACCGAAGCCAAAGTCCGACAAGAAGTCTTTACGGAGCAGTGGTATGTAACATCATAGCGGTTTGCTTTTCAACATAAACATTACTACATTACGAGGGAAACGGTAGCTTAGGTGTAAAGGACTACTGATTGGAAGATTAAGTTCATTGCCCCTGATCACCAAGCTGCCACTGCTGGGCCCTTAAGAAAGACCCTTGACCCTGAACTGCTAAGCTCGATGAGTCCATATGCTAAATGCTGTAAGTGTAACTGACCACGCCTGCTAACCGTTTAGCATTTTGACCTAAAACTACGCTGATGCGTTTTGTCACTCTAAACTACGCAAGCACCTGGTTGTCGTTATATGTAATGTTGGCTCTAATGTAGACCTTAGGGAAATAGTTACAAGATTAACAACGTTATCCTAACACTGCATACTTTGCAAGCTAGCTTGCTAAATTTACGGTGAAAAATTCGGAAATATACGAACCGCTAATTTGGGCGGCACAGTGGCTATCACTCCTGCCTCACTGCAAGAAGGTCATGGGATCGGTTCCCGTCCAGGATGTTTCTGTGTGGAGTTTGCACGTTCTCCTCGTGCTTACACGGGATTTTCCCTGGCACTCCGGTTTCCTCCCGTCTCCAAACACATGTGATTGTACATAGGTGAATGTGTTAGTCTAAATTGTACATAGGAGTGAATGTGTGTGTGAATGGTTGTCTGTCTCCAAGTGTTAGTGCTGTTATTAACTGCTGATTGTACAGGATGTACCACGTCCTAACTCACACACTAAGTTATCTGGGATAGACTACAGCGCCCCCTAGACCCTAAACAAGATAAACGCTAGATAATTGAATGAATGAATAAAGCCTTCCCCCATCCCGTCCCATCGCAATGATGCACTCTAACACATTTTTTCCAATGTTGTCAGGTCTAAAATGACTTACCGCTGGACGTGTAAAGATTGAAATGATTGCTTTAGTCTTCACTAGTTGTGAGCATGTTGATCTGCTATACACCCGAGTGAGGGTTATCTCTTTTACATAAGATAATAAACTACAGCAGAGTACCACAGTACTTTTTGATTCTCTTCTTTCAAAACATATGGATCATATATATTTTAACACGGTAACATAAAAGTATGGTGATGTTTGATGGCCATACAGACTGCTTATACTGTGAGTTTGTTTTTTTTTGCATTGTGTGGCTTTTTTGTTTTTTTCCCTCGTTATTATTATTACTTTTTTTTTTTTTTTTTTTACCTTGTTTTGTGTTTAGAGCTTTGGCATCGGTACAAAACACTTTAACTGTACGTTTTTTGTACTAAATGATGATGATTTCCCCTTTACATGTTCAAGCAATTTGTGTGTGTGTGTGTGTGTGTGTTAGGGTATAATCCATTGGCCGGTGATGGAGGAGGAACGTGCTCATGGAGACCGGGCAGAAGAGGGCCTTCATCTGGAGGATGAGGTTAAAGGAGGTCAGAGGGACGTAACTCAACTCCCCTCTGACCCTTCAAGCATAAGAACACAACAAACAACTGAATGGAACTGTCTGTACTCACAATGGTTCAGTAATATTAATATACATCTTTTCTTTTGCATTAGGTAAAATTCTGTTAAATGAAATATGATTTACGCATTATATGGAGAGTCAGACTTACCAGGATGTTTTCAAATCGTCTTTCCATCCCAGATGACTACTCGTGAAGTCGGACAAAGATTGAATGCGCACTCTCTTTCTTTTAACTGTGCAAGTTGGACAGATTGTTATATTTTTGGTTTGCTTATTTGCTCGGCACGTTGTAGGACGTATCCATGTGAGAACGACCGTTTCTAATGATGCCTCCTCATTAAAGGTACTCAGTCCAGTGAGGTTGGCTGATGATCTTCAGTTGTGAGTATGTGATTCTAAAACGCTGTTCTTTAAACCAAACATTAGAACACACTAGTTTGATCATGTCTTTTTTTTTTTTTTTTCTTTCATTTAATTGTCAAGACATTTGCATAAAAATTAACTTGAATGTAATGCGATTTCTGGGTCACTGCACAGTTTCATATGTCAAATTTTGTATTAACGATGTCTTAAATATTCTCATGTTGGAGTGGTTAGCAGAGCTTGAAATCCTTTCCCTTTTCAGCTGTATCTAAAACTTCTGACTGGTACTTTATTTCCATTTCCATGTGAAACATTTCTAAATGTAATTGTAAGCAGCATTTTTAGACTACCATAAAATGTCTCTTTTGTGTTTGTTAACGTTTCCTAAATACAAATGCTTTACTTCTGATCTACTGTTCAGTGTGGTCATTGACATAAATGCATAATGCTTTTTGGAATCTTATTATGAAGTCTTTTTTTTTTTAGCATGCTTAAGGGTTACTCAGCACCTACAAAGTACATTGACAGGGTTCCCACCACTAGAGGGCGATAATAGCACATAAATACATTATGCTAGGCTGCAAGATGCATGTTGTGTCCTATGGACAATTTAAAGTAGCACATTCACCTATGCCCAATCGCATGTGTTTGGAGGCAGGAGAAAACCGGAGTACCCGGGGAAAACCCGCACAAGCACAGGGCGAACGTACAAACCACACAGAAACGCTCTGGACAGGAATCGAACCCATGACCTCCTTGCTGTGAGGCAGGAGTGATGGCTAATATGCACACTTGTGTGTGCTCTTGTCTCACCCTCCTGAGCCAAAAAGGTTCTTCTATGCCCCAGCTTTCACTTCTGCAACTGCTTTTGCTGCAGCCCTTATGGTATTTAAACTCTCTCCAATTTAATCAGGAAAGCCTTCCATGAACATTACACAGAAGGCCATGTTTCCCTCCGCACTTATGTCCATCGGCGTGGCCTTGGGATACTGTAATGGCAGGTTTTGTTCGTTTTCTAGCTACAACGTCTTGCGGCTGCCTCCGTCATTAATGATTTAAACATCAGCCTCGGTGTGTTTAACCTCTTTCATGTTCTTGTTCTTTTAAGAGATGGGAGTTAAATGAGTACTTTTGATCATGTTTCTACATACTTTTGACCCTATTGTGTAATTATTACTCCATCAAAAAAACAAAAAAAACTTTAAAGTGCAAAAGAGGAACTTCTGCTTGTTTTGAACTGCTTTGATTTAAAGATTATATTTATTTTAATGAGTAGTGCCTGGAAATGAGAAATGAGTAGTTCATACGAATGTCAACAAATAGGATTTTATTAATTAGATGACTCGTTTTTATTTATCTCTCCCTAATATATTTAAAGGCATAAAAAGTCATAAAGAATCATTTCACCCCGTTCACACTTCCCGTCTAACAAAACCGGTTTAATTTAGTTTACATACAGGTTGCAGCTGGAGTTCACTCTGAACTCTTAGCATTCTGGGTACAATGTATTACCAAGTCGCATTAAATAAGAAAGATTTGCGCACAATCCGGTAGGTGGCGCTGTGTCCATTAAGCGCACGACACTTCTCCAAAATCACGGCGCAGAAGAAGAGGTAAAAGAAGACGCAGAAGAAGAAGCCGCGTCGCTACGAAGCTCGCAGCACTTCACTCGCGCTCACAATGGCGAGATAGTCAGAAAGAATGGGGACGCTGCTCTCTGCCCTGACGCCGTAAATCTTTTGCCTGAGGGCTGAAAATTGTTTCGCTCGACCGAGGAACGCTTGAGGGTTAAATGGGTAAGCGTAGGAGGACGTAGTTAGATGGGTATGTGGCGAAAGCCGCGGGTTTAGTGGCAGTAGACGCTTTGCTACCATGAGAGCGCGCGAGCCTGGATTTCAGCGGGGGGCTGCACTTTAAAACCGGCCTTTCTCAAAGAGACACGTTTACACACAGCCGTTCAAACACTGAGGTAAAAAGAAGACGGGGAGTTTTTTTTTGTTGGTTTTTTTTGGTGGAATGGCAGCCAGAAGCCGACGAGCATGGTTCAGTGTGCTTTTAGGATTGGTGGTGGGCTTTACTCTGGCTTCCAGGTTGATCTTACCTCGCGCTACGGAGCTGAAGAAAGCCGGGCAGAGGCGCAGTGCGAGCGGCGGGGGAGGCTGCGGCATCAGCGGCGCGCTGAAGAGAGAACACGGCGGCGGGGGGATGAGGTGGCCGGCGCAGGGCAGCGGTATGCTGCCAACCGAGAAAGCCGTCCAGAGTAGCCATAATTTCCTCTTCGTGGGCGTTATGACCGCGCAGAAATACCTGAACAACCGCGCAGTGGCGGCTTATAGGTGAGTGTGAGTGTGAGAGAGAGAGAACAGGGAGAACAACGCTGTGCCTCACAGAGCCAACGTGCTGAGTGGGCAAAATTCTGACACACACACACACAGAGGGATGTAAGCTGCATGCGCTTTTATACAAACGCGCACACACAGGGATGTAAGCTGCATGCGCTTTTACACACACACACACACACACACACGGATATAAGCTGTATGCTGCTTTTATATACACACACAGGGATGTAAGCTGCATACTGCTTTTATACACACACATACACACACAGGTATGTAAGCTGTATGCTGCATCTATACACACACACACTTATATACACACAGGTATGTAAGCTGCATGCTGCTTTTATTCTCCACATAACAGAAATAAACAGTAAAGCTCCATCACTTGTCATGGACCCCATGTATTGGTGATGGGGGGTTAGGGTTAGGGGGGGACATGATTTCACAGGAACCTCTTTCCTTGTGTACGGTGTTGGAGCCGTAGCTTCAGTAACCTGCTGCTTTGAAGTGTATCGCTTAAGTTGCAGTGTGTTCACTGTTTCTGGATCGCTTTATTCTTTATTGGTTCATTCATCTTCACTAAGCGCTTCTCCTGGGAATGCTGGGAGCGAAGTGGGAACACACATTGGGTGGGGAACCCATTCCATTACAGGGTACCCCACACACACGCACATTCACACCTTTTAGTCTTTAGAGTTGCCTTTCTGCAACTTTCCTTCTTTAAGTAGGAACGAACCCCACACACTGACAAACACGCACATTAAAAAAAGGTTCGGATTTCTGCTGACTCTGTGGAACCGCCGGATGTGTGATTTCTTTAACACTTCTAATTCGTTTAATAATGGTTATATCTGTACGACATCACAGATTTCTGTAGTTTGCAGTAATTTAGCTGGGCTGGTCAGGGCTGGACTGGGAATAAAACCGAGCCCAGGAATTTGCTTTAAAGTGGGTCCTTGTTATATTTAGTCACGATGACGAATGAACATGAGAAATTGATGTGATGAATAAGCGAATGATATTTGGTCTATGTAGAATAGATGTACTGTATTTATATTTAGTATAGTGTGTCTGTTATAGTATCTTATCTGTATAGTGTACATATTATATAATAATGCACTTTAATATATATATTGTGTGTGTGTGAGTACTTTTTAGAAAGTCTTTTCCATAAGAAATAGATTCTATTTAATCTATAAACAAAAAAAGGGAATTTCTATCTGTCTTTCTTTTCTTTTTTTCTTTCTTTTTTTTCTTTCTTTCTTTTCCTTTTACTCCTTTTAGATAGTTCGTAGTGTTACCATGCATCCGAGTTGCTTGTGCTTTTTCCGGGTTGCTCTCAAGACACTCCAGCAGATTTACAATGAAAAGTGTCTCTTTTCCCATCCTGCCACGTTCTCTCTGCCGTTGTGTAGTCTACACGCATCCACAAACAGGACTTCAGCGGCCCGACCAAATTTCACGTAGTGTTCCGTAGTAGCGTCATGGAGAGGACTACCAGGGAAATTCCTGAACGTCATCACAGTAAAGAAACAAAAAAATAAAAATTCTTGCAGCTATAAACATTTCAATGATAACCGTAGAATGTGAACGAAGCTTTTCCTCGTTCATTTATTATCTAGCGTTTATCCTGTTCAGGGTCTAGGGGGCGCTGTAGTCTATACCAGTTAATTTAGTGTGTGAGTTAGGGCGGGGTACAACCTGTACAATCAGCAGTTAATCACAGGACTAACACTTAGAGAC